>JAQZBX010043385.1:0-21691 GCA_029593785.1 Cabassous unicinctus | reverse complement strand
TCCCTCTCAGGACTGCTTTCGCTGCATCCCATAGGTTTTGATATGTTGTGTTGTCATTTTCATTAGCTTCAAGGTAGTTGCTGATTTCTTTTGGGATTTCCTCCTTGACCCACTGTTTTTCTAAGAGTGTGTTGTTTAACTTCCATATCCTTGTGCCTAACCTGTTTCTCTGTCCTTTAGTGATTTCCAATTTCATTCCATTGTGGTCAGAGAAATTACTTTGTATAATCTCAATCTTTCTGAATTCATTGAGAGTTGTTCTGTGGCCTAGCATGTGGTCTATCTTGGAGTATAATCCACGTGCACTCGAGAAGAATGTGAGTCCTCCTGTATTTGGGTGTAATGTTCTGTATATGTCTCTTAAGTCCAGGTCCTCTAATGTATTGTTCAGAGCCTTTGTTTATTGATTCTCTGTCTAGATGTTTTGTCTAATGATGATAATTATGTGTAAAAGTCCCCCACTATAATTGTAGAGGCACTTATTTCTCCACTTAGTTTTTCCAGGCTTTGCCTCATGTATCTTGAAGCACCCCGATTAGGTGCATAAATGTTTATGATTGTTCTCTCTTCTTGAGATATTACCCCTTTTACTAATATATAGTGTCCATCTTTGTCTCTTACAACAGTTTTGCATTTAAAGTTGATTTTGTCTAATATTAGAATAGCTACTCCTGTCCCTTTTGGGCTATTGTTAGCTTGTAAAATTGTTTTCCAGTCATTCACTTTCAGGTTCCTTGAATCCCTGTGTCGAAGGTGGGTTTCTTGTAGACAGCATATAGATGGATCATATTTCCTCATCCATTCTGCCATTCTGTGTCTCTTGAGTAGTGAATTTAATCCATTAACATTCAGTGTTATTACTCACAAAGAATTTCTTACTTCAGCCATATTTTCTTTGGGTTAATGTATGGCATATGTTGTTTTTGTTTCTGTTTTTGTCTTTTTAGTTGTTTTTAAACCCTCCTCCAATTCTCTCTCCCTTGTTTTTTCCTTTCAACTTGTAGAACTTCTTTAGTATTTCTTGAAGTGCAGGTTTCTTATTGACATACTCTCTTAATTTCTGTTTATCTGTGAATATTTTGAACTCTCCATCATTTTTGAATGCCAGTTTTGCTGGATAGAGAATTTGTGACTGGAAGTTTTTTTGTTTTAGTACTTTAACTATGTCATACCACTGTCTTCTTGCTTCTATGGTTTCAGATGAGAAATCAGCACTTAATCTTATCATGCTTCCCTTGTATGTGATGGTTCTCTTTTCTCTTGCTGGGTTGAGTATTTTCTCTTTGTCTTGAGCATTGGACATTTGGACAAGTATATGTCTTGGATTTGGCCTGTTGGGGTTTATACTGTTTGGTGTGCACTTTGCTTCCTGGATCTGCACATCCATCTCTCTCAATAGGTTTGGGAAGTTTTCAGCCATTATTTCCTTCAACACTCCTTCTGTTCTTTTTCCCTTCTCTTCTCCTTCTGAGATGCCCATAATGCATACGTTTGTGAGTTTTGTGTTGTCAGTTAAATCCCTGAGTCTCTGCTGGATTTTTTCTATCTTTTTGTCTATCTATTCTACTATCTGTTTGATTTCAGATATATTGCTTCCACATCATTAATTCTTTCTTCTGCCTGTTCAAATCTGCTGTTATGTGAATCCAGTGCCTTTTTGATTTCTTGGATTGTGCCATTGGTCACCATCATATGCGTTATCTTTTTGAGTATGTCTACAATTTCTTCAGCATGCTCTCCCAGTGTCTTCTTTTTGTTGGTAACTAACTAGGAATCTGCTTACACTGATGATTTTGCTCTATTGAGCATTCTTTCTTGCCTAATGGTTTTATTTCACAGCTCATCTTTGAGTTTGAATTTTTTTCTAAAACTTTAATATTGCTATGTTTAAGTTGTCAAAACTGTGGCAGGGAGCTGCTACTGGGGTCTGGTCCGGTCTACTTTGCCTGGGAAATAATCAGGAGAGACCAGTCTGTTTTCCTCACTTTCCCAGCTGGCCAGCAAGTGGTGCACCTCAGCAAACCCTTTTTTGGAGATGAGTCCTTCAATTTCAACTACCCATTCTGAGTTAGTGAATTATGTTAATTAGATTCACAATAGGGAATTCACAGTCAGTCCTCCACTGCACCTTCCCCCTTCCCTGGGAAGAGTCTGTCCCTCCCCTGCTCTTTTGGCTTCTTAACCACAGATTTTATTGGGGCTGTTCACCTTGGGGTTGGGGATGGGTGTCATTCCCAGTTGCAGGGGTATCAACTCAGGGTTTTCCCTTTGACCTCACTGTCTCTGCATCTCCAAACCCTCCTCAATGAGTGCATGGCAATTTCCTGTACTTCAGAGGTCCCCAAAGTGGTTACCTTGGGATACTTCTATGCCTTCTCTCCTATTTGCAAGAGAGTTGCACTCTGCCTTTGCTACTCTGATACTTTCTAGGATTGTTTCCTCCTGCATCCCATGCAATTTTAATGTGTAACTTCATTTTCATACATCTCAAAGTATTTTCTGATTTTCCACAGAGTCTCTGTCCTGGGGTTCGAGGGGCTTTCTCTAGGACCTATCTTCAGCTTAGGCTGCATCCATATAACCCAGATATAGAACAGATTAATGTTAAGCTACAATCCATTTATTACCTAAGGGAAACATGAGAGGAAACCTGGACAGGTAAGAAGGAAAGGGATAAAGAGCAGACAAGGGAAATGGACAGAGGAGTGGAAGATCAAGCAATACAGTTTGAGGAACTGGTGAGATGAAGAAGGAGTCAAACTCCATGTAGATTAGATGATTCTCCATGTAGATTAGGTGATTTTACTTGGTCAACTCTGTCCTTTTCTCACCCTGAGACTGAGCTTCTCTTGAGGTCCCAGTGCCAAAATCTGAAGTGTAGTGTAGGAGAGAAATAGGCTGGCCATCAGATCCTCTTCTGAATGTAAAATGGACTTCCTCTGACACTTAATGTCCCCTACACACTAGATATGGTTCAAAAGTGAAGCATGAAGGGGAATGGCATCTCTGAAGGAGAAGAACCTACACTGTGGCAGTATCCTTTAGAAGTTCCAGTGGGTTTTTCTTTCATGAACTATGTTTACAGAAGAGACAAATTGCTCTTATATTGTGTGTTTATGGGGGACCTGGACATACTGATAGGCATGAAAGCCTTCTACAAGCCATCCCTTGGTTGGGAAGATTAAACAGTCTAAAAATGGCCCTCTGACCATCATCTTGGCAGAAGGAAAATATGTTTTACCTCAGAAATATTGGAACATTTGATAGGTTAAGAGTGGAGCTTATCTGAGTTTTAATCAGTTCCAGATCTCCTTGTGGTATATAAGGGCAGATATAAGAAACTACCCAGATTTGCAGGCCTTTATTTTCCCCTTCTAGGCTTCTAGCATGATTAATGGGTGGTTGGGATGTGAGATGCTTTAATCTAAAGAATAGATTGAAGAGAAGGGGGATACTTCCAAGTGCAGATTGAGATGAATGGGATGTGAAATACACAACAGACACTCTTTTTCCTCCTCTCATGCACAGACTTTCATACTAGCATCTCATGGACACTGGCCCAATCCAGTGGATTAGGTATTGGGGTGTATTTCCCAAATCCATCATTCTGACCAAGGGACATGCATAGAGGCTAGGCAGAGGACAAGGCCTCTTTGTTTAGCAAAAGATTATGGTTGGGTAAAAGGAATGGTAGGGACTGGGGGAAGGAGTGCTGTGTCTTGTCACCATATGGAGCCATTGATGCAACACCAATACCTGGAATAGGAGAGGAAGCTAGACTTCCAGAAGGGAAGTGGGGTATGGGCTGGGAGAGGGAGGACAGTCTTATCTACACAATGGTCATGTGCCTGTGCAGAAATCTTGTGTCTTTTTTCATTTTTCCATGTGTCCCTCACTCTGTCACTCACTTTCTAATTTTCCCCTGTTCCCTTCCAACCACAAGTTGATCTCACTGTGCAATTTTTTGAACCACCCAACATCTCTAGAGGGAAACATAAGTAAATAAGAATGCTTGCATGGTGAGGATGACAGACTCTGGTGTTGACCTAGAGTTGGAAATAGGGGTCAAGATCAAATTGGCATTTGGCTGAGGATATTCTCATCAGTTATCACCCTCTCCATCCTGCAATAAGCAAAACTAAAACGTTAGAGTAAATTTCTCAGGGGAGACCCCCTGCTGTCCTTCGATCTCCCCAAATACTCCAGAGTAAAGGGTTGTACAGTCCCTGAGTAACAAATAAAAATGTTACTAAACTGAAGGAAAATCATAGGTCAAAGTTTTAATTACCAAAAACTATGATTTTTAATTTGAAAAAGAAGTGCATGGAGCCTGAAAAACTTAATTTTCATGACCTTCTCATGAAGCAGGTTAGTAAGATTGGGAATCAAAGATGAAACTGGAACCTGGCAAGAAGTCCATGTGAATATCAATACCCCAAGATGTCTGCTGGAATGCCCTCATGAGATTTCTACCATCCAGAATGACATTTCCTCTGGAAGCCAGGAGAAGCCCTGGATATTCTCCTGGAGCCTTCTAATTGAGCCCTCCTGGGGGATAAATGAGTGGGGTAATCAATCAAAACAGCAAACAGCTGGAACTCTTCCCTTGTCATAAGCAAAGGGGACAATATTTAATGGTTTAGAAAGCAAACTCAAAGTTCAAATCTCTTCCACTCACTCTTGGCTTCTGTGCCCTGCTCTAGCTGTGTTCCCCCTGCGTAGATCAACATGAAAGTAAAATCTGGGCATTTATAATCTATAACGGGAAATTGTAGTTTATAAATCAACCCTCTTTATTGATTTTCAGCCCCTTATTCTCTACCAGGGACCCATGATCTGTTTTTTCTCCCATTTCTCTTCCCTCCCTACCTTAATAAATTACTTACCTAAGTAACCTAATGTGTTCTTGAAATTCATTTTTGCAGCAGTTAAGAACCTTTAAAAAAATCCAGTAACACTCAGATGGGATTTTCATCAGATTCCAAAAGTTGCTAGGGACTCCAGAAATTCACTTGCTGCAGGTAGGAGAAACATATGCCCCCTCAAAAGACTGAAGAACCTTAGACCACTCATTGATTCCTGTTCTGTATTTTGCCCTTAGCTCAATACAACACATTATGGTCTCAACAAATTCCTCTGGAAGGAAAGAAATTTTGGATGAATAAAAGGACTATGAAACTAAAATGAGACATCCAGCCAAAAACTGATATTTGATCCAGCAAGGAGTCTGCAGGAAATTTTAGTTGCTGGTTGCCCGGCAAGGAGTCTGCAGGAAATTTTAGTTGCTGGTTGCCCTGTGTCAACCAGAGCCTGTGAAAGACAGGATGGTAGGCAGATTTATAAAGGGACTCCCAAAGATCCCTGCTGAAAGGTGTTCACACCCTAGTGTGATCCCTTTTCCTTGAATGAAGGCTGGACCTAGTGAATAGCTTGTAATGTTTAGAAGACATCAAAAGGAATGGTTAATCACTTCCTAGGTTGGTTTACAAAAGACTCTGAATTCCAACTTGATAGCAGACTCTACTGCCTTCTCCATTTGTAAGCTTTGATGAAGCAAACATCTATGTGAAAGGGCCCAGTTAGCAAGGAAATGAGAACACCATTCAAAAGTCATGGACCAAGTTCCTCATTCCAACAGTTCCTTTAAGAGAAATGAAATGCTGCCAAAGAGATTGGAAATAGATCCTCCCCTTCACATGAAGTCATGCTTCATTTGACACATATCTCTGCTACCCACTGAACTTCATGTTCAAATGCTAACACAATGTGTAATTAAACAATTGTTTGGATGTTTAGGTATTAAAGTGAGGAAGGAAGAACATCTATTTTTTTCTCAAAACTGCATATCCACCCACTAGCAAAATGCCTGGCAGTGCTCAATAGAACCTGAGCAACAAATTTTAAACATCAAGATTTACATTTATGTGTAAAAACATAGGCACCCATAAGAGAACAATAATATTGAAGTTCAAATATAAGAGAACAATAATATTGAAGTTCATTACCAAAAATGTTTGCTTCTAAAATACTGCAGCATGATTTTTTTTTTAAATTCAGAACACTATTAAAATAATAAAGGCCAAAATATTCCTTATGGAGACAATGATGTCTACCCAAAATTTAAATAAATTTCTTGATTTTTCTTTACAAATAATTTCTTTTTATTACTCTCAGAAGATATCCCAAGATCTTTAAGCTTTTAATTTTATTTTAAAAAGTTGAAACAGTCTATTTATAGTCAAATCAGTAATGAACCTGCATAATTCATTCCTTTGAATGCCTAATATTTGAGAATTGTAAGATTTTACATCCTTTATGACAGATAATTCTGAATTGAAGAGATCTTTGTTTTATGTTATTTTTATTCCTTGATAGTAAAGTATATGCACACTAGATGTCTAAAAATAGCTATCCATTAAATATGTATTGGCAGCTAAACTATTTGTACTTATACAGAACAATATTGGTGCTCCCAACTTGAGAGAATATTGGTAGTTTTACAATTTTCAGCAGGACTGATCCTCTTTCTGAAATTTCTCTACTGTATTGCACCCCTTCCCAAAACTAGAATCCACAAGACAGTGACAACTCTGGGGAAAAGGATGAAGGTTGCTTTTGGATATTTAAAATGATTACAGAATGAAAGGTATAACCTATTTTCATTATCTGTATAAACATGTTTTACATAATTAGATAGAAATTTTTTTCTTTAGTGATACTTTGATTAGATTTTTCTTCATTAACATTCAAGGTAAACAAAGTGTGCTCTTTTTATGCATGGCTGATGAAGTTATTAACAACATAAAGAGGCACTATCAGTAGTGATTTTTCTAGAGCAAGAAAGAAGCTTTGGCAACCTGTGTCCATGAACCAAAGAATGGATCAATAAAATGTCATATATACTATGGCATACACATACAATGGAATATTATTCAGCTGTAGAAAGGAATGAAATCCTGATATAAGTAACAACATGGATGAACCTTGAAGACATCATGTTGAGTGAAATAAGACAGGCACAAAAGGGTAAATATCATATGACCTCTCTGATTTGAAACAATTAGGATAAGCAAACTCACAGAGTCACAATTTGGAATATAGGTTACCAGGGGTGGGGTGGGCATAGGGAATGGGAAGTTGAGGCTTAAAATGTACAGGGTTCCTATTTGGAATGGTGGATTGGTTTTGGTAATGGATGGTGGTGATGGTAAAACATTATTATGAACACAATTAATAGCATGGAAATATAGGTCTGAGTATGATATAAGGGTAAATGTTAGATTGAATATATGTTCATGTAATATTAATTTTAAATCCATGAAACTACACTAAACAAACACTGAGCTGTAAAATGAACCATGGACATTTATGAATAGTACTATTATAAAAATGTGCTCCCATAAATGGTAACAAATATCTCACACCAATGCAGGTTGTTGTTGGTGGGAATCCTGTATTTTATGTATGATTTTCTGGAAAACCACAACTTCTTTGATAAAATAAAAAAAGAAAGAAGCACTGAACTCTGGAGTGTTGTGATAGCATCCTCAATAATGACCCAGTGTCCCTGAACATTCTATCTCTTTAAGTTCAGGTGATTACAGGTGAGAATTTTCCCCAAGAAGGATGCATATTTTTTATCTTTTAAATGTATTTTAATCTGAAGATAAGTGTATGATCACATTGTAGACATTTGGGGGCAGGCTGAGTGTAGATTTGGTTATTGTTTAGAAGAAATTTCCCTGTAATTTAATTCATATGTAATGGGCAGAGAGGAACTGCTCTTATTTTAAGAATCTGGGATCTATTTTTCTGCAATTACTTCCGTGGTGAAGATGACAGAAACTGGAATGAATGAATAAATAAACATATAATGAAAAAATACAAGTATGGCATGAAGATGAAGTAGTGTTCTGTTCAAGAGAACTCAGCAAGAGAAGGGAAATGCTAACTTAGGTGGGAGTTCAGATAAAAGAGGAATTCAGAGGTAATAACATTTAAACAGACACTAAAGGAAAAATGAATAAGGTATGGTCATATGCCTGTGTGATATTGAGAGGTGATGAAGGATGAGAATAGAACTCAGTGCAGAGAGAGTAATAATGATCCATTGGGTTTTGTGGTACTGAGAGGGGGATTAAAGAATAAACTCTTGGATGTCAAGTGGAGCCATTAATTAAGATTTGGAAATTGGAGAAGACATAACATTCACTTGTTTGGGGGAAAAAAATGTCTTCAATTTGAGATATATTTTAATTTAGATGCCAGTAACTCTTGGGGGAAATATAAATAAATAAAAACAAAATCAACTCCCAACCCAAAAAACTCTCTACAAAGGAAGAAGGGATAGAAAATCTATTTTATCATTGAATAAACATTAAAGCAAAATGTGGTGCATCACAAGCAATCTGCAGAGATTCAAAGACAGAAAGAAATCTTAAGCTTTTTTATTTGACTAAGCATATACAACCCATTTAATACATATTTTCAAGTTATTTCTCATATCTTCATGACCAGAGGTAGGTTTACAATTTGGAACCAGGAACACATGTCCCTAATCCCCTACCTCTACAAGTTATACTTATCTCTTATCAGGAAATTTGGAGTAATTTTCTTTGATTACATTTCAAAGAAATGGCTTCCTTTCTTGTAAAGACTCTGTGTGATAAAGTTTGCAAGTGACTCACTTAAACTTTTACACTCATTTCAAATATTTGCATTTCAAAAGGACAGGGAAAGTGGTATTACTTATAACTATGGGTTTTCTGAAGTAAATACACTGAAAGATGGGAAGGAGAGGGTTGTCTCTATTTTATGTTCAACAGGGAGAATAAAGACTTTCTCATTTTTAAATATGTATCTGTCTTTACATAAGACACAGGCATACAGAGGTGAATGCTCAGAAATGAAGACCAGATTAAACTATGGTCACTGTCATTATAGGGACAGAAATGAAGGAAATGTCATCAATCAAAGAAATATGTCAGATAGTAGTACAGTGTATAAAATGAGGAGAGAGGTTGGAAGTGATTATTGAGATGCTGAAATAATATTATTTGAGGAGCATTTTTGTTTCTTTGGCTGCTCAATCACATACCTTACAAAGGGTTGGCTTAAACAATGGGAAATTTTTAACTCATGTCTTTGTGGCTAAGAGAAAATCCAAATCAAGGCATCATCAAGGCGATGCTTTCTGCTAGAAGACTGACATTCTGGGCCTGCTTCTGGTGATCCTGAGCCCTTAGCTTGTCACATTAAAGGCACATTGCAGACTCTCCAGGTCTCTCCTTTCTCTTCATGTTCTATTTATATTTTTAATTTTTAATTTTTCAAAGACTCTTAGATTACTTAAATGTTACATTAAAAATATAGGGGATTCCCATATGCCCAGCTCCCCAAACTTCCCACATTTTCCCACATTAACAACATCCTGTATAGTCTTTAATATAAACCATAATGTAAATCATTAACCATGGTTAGTAGCTATGTTTCTCTATTTGTATATCAGTTGTAACAAATGTAGCATCCACATATAAAAAGGTATGAATAAGGGAAAGGGGGAAAGGGGGAGGATATTGGGTGTATGGGAGTCCCCTGCATTCTATACGTGGTTTTACTGTGACCTAACATTTCTTTGAAAACAAAATGAAAAAACATAAGACCCTGGGGCATAAAAGGAAGAAAATGTCACTGTACATAGAAGACAATAGATATGACAGTGTTGAAAGGCAAAATGTCAAAAACATTTTCCTAAATATTTTTCATTAATTTTAATATCCCAAATATTATATTTTATTATTTTTTAGTTTTCTTTAAAAGTTTATGTATTTTATTTCTTATATTTAAACCTACCTTTATTATTTCATTTTCATATTAATTGAATTTTGCTATTATATTACCTTCATTATTGAAGAAACTTTAGATCACAGAAGGGTTAAAACAGGGGCAGGTAAGGATTACTGGTGTGGGGTGTCAGTAATGGGGGACAGATGGGAAGACGTTCACCTGGACATACATATAAGGTATATAAATGTGTTCAAATGTTCATGGGGCATTTTCATAGTGGGTGGAGATTCACACAATAACTGAGAGAATATTGAATACCCATCCTGGAGAGCTCTGTCACATTTTCTAATGTAGTGGCAACTGTTCCCCAAGTACAGGGGCAATGACTGGTGAAGAGGATGGTCCATTGATAGGCCCTTGATATTGATGACTATGCTTGTGAGCCTTTGCTCTTGAAATTGAAACTTATCCTAGTGTTGTGGAGTACCTAAGAGTTTCTTCCTGACAACCTCCTTGTTGCTCAAATGTGGCCTTTCTCTAAGCCAAACTCAGCATATAAACACATTAGCTTCCCCCCAGTGTGGGACATGACTACCAGGGATGAGCCTCCCTGGCACCATAGGATTACCACCAAACATCAACTAGCAATGCAACTCAAAAAGGACCTCAAATAAATGGGGAAAGGTAAAGACAAATGAGTTTCTAAGGCTAAAAGACTTCAAAATGAGTCAGGAGGTCATCCCAGAGGTAATGCTTATAGAGACAAGCAGCAACTGGCCCCTTAGGGCAGCAACTGGCCCCTTAGGAGTAAGGAATATTTCTAATGTGAATCAGGTGAGAGGGCTCACAAGAGATTGGTCCTGCATTTATCTTTAAAGTTGTAAACTGTGATCTTCTGTCAAGATTGCATTTAGAATTAATGACTATAGTTACATCTAACATTTAAGTGGAAATTTCTAAGCATTTTTATATTCATATCCTTAGAAACTATCTGAGAAGGACACTGATACTATCCATCCAAGTTTCTGAAGAGTAAATGGAGGGACAGAGAGGATTAGCAAATTGTCCTAAGTGGTTCATCTAAGAAGGGAAGAACTGGTGTTGAAATTCAGGCATGGCTATATTTATTGAGTTGTATAACATTATGCCAAGGAGAGCCTACCCATCTTTTCCCCTGAGGGAAACCTCTAGGCATGCCTTATGTGGTCCAGCTAGCCTCATGTACCCTTGGAGGCTGAAAATTTCAAGTCCCTCCTTTGCATCAATAGGAATGATCTTTTTGTATACTCATCTTAAAGAGGTAAATATTGTTGTTATAAAAATTATTCACTCCCTTTTATTTCAATATATATATATATTTATACATATATTTATACAAATATATGCATATATATTTATTCATTCATATATTGATGGATAGATTTATACACACTTACATATATATACACATACATACATATAAAATGTATTAATTTTTATAACTTTCCACTGAGTTGTTACATACCAGCTCTGTCCAATTCTCTGTAAAATCAGCTGTGAAACATAAGTATCAAGAACAATCTTGAGACTGCATACCACATGGAGGAGCACAGAGCTGGTCTCTGAGTTATGGTTCACAATGCTTTACCTCATGTTTAGCCACATCCCAAGTTGCTCAGCTCTGAAAGCAACAGTGATGTTTTGAAAGTGCATTCATATTGCACACTCAGTATATCCTGTACATCATGGTGCATGCAGCTGCTCTTCTTTTGAACAACACAAATATCATTAGAATAATCTGTTCTAAGTATATCCTGTACATTATGATGCATGCAGCCGCTCCTGTTTTGAACAGCACAAATATCTTTGGAATAATCTGTTCTAAATCTATGACATTCGTGTATATAAAATCATAGCTGGCATCCTATCTTCCCTTCCCTCTGACTTGGGGACCTGCAGTGACCATAGTTTTGTGATCCCTTCTCTGGCTTCTTTATAAGGCCTTGCACAGTCCCAGCTTACATATCATGGAGTCTCTCCACCTCATCACTCTACTCTCCCTCCCACCTCAGCCTCCCCATTATTTTTTTTCTCAAAGTCAGTGTATAAAGATCCATAAGTAGGTATCTATGGGAATGCTTTCCCACAATAAGTCAGGTTAACAATAATAGGGGATCTGAGAACACTCAACAGTCAGGGATATCCAGTCCCTCATTTTTCCTAACCCAGAAAACACCACCAAACCATTTGAGAATCACTAGGTGGAGGGAAACATTTTACTTTATGCTTTCCTTGGGGGTGGCCAACAGAAAGGGATGCTAAACAGATTATCTTGCTATCTTAGAGTTCATAATGGAGTGGAGCGATATGGACCTAGGCCAAATAGAATATGTTTTCAAGGCCTGGGTTATGCCCCCAAAATACTCCTGTTGCAAGACTGTTCTATGTGAGGATTTTCTAATTAGGTTTCAATTTGAATGATTATACCCACTCTCCCAGTTGATTCCCATTAGAAGTCTAATTTCACACAGCTTTAGCAATAACATAGAGAACTGATTTTCATTTGCCTTAATACTACTACAAAGAGAAAGTTGGAAAAATATGGTTGAACCATAGAAATCGTAACTCTGAAGAAGAATTGTGGTAAAAAGAATTGAGGGAGGACTCTGATATTGCAAATTGTTACTCTGAGACTTGCTCAAGGGTATTTAAAGTCAGAACAAACCATAAATGTTAAAAAGGGAGCACAGGTATTATTCTGAGCTCTTTACGTGGTTCCCACTAGAACCTCAAGTTTCTCTCTGAGTTTCCTCCTCTTTATATATAGGTGGTAACAGAGATGCAGAGAGAGTTTGACACACTCCAGACACAGTGACAGGTGGAGACCAATATTTAGGCAGCTCAGATCCTAAGACACTTTATCACCCCTTGTAAGGTGTGGACATTATATACTCCAATGTGCTCAGGATAGATCAGAGACTATGATATAAAGTCATCAAGGAACATAATTTGTTTTCTCAGTGTAGAATAAGCTTTGCAATTCCATTTAACTTGTGAAGTTTTCACTTCCTTGGGACAGTGTTAATGTGCCATAGTAGCAGAAAATATGAGAAATACACAAGAATGAAAATCAAAAGAGGTTTCTTTACTTACATCATGGAATACACTCCTCACACTCCTCCAACACACACACACACTGTGAATACCTGCCAGGGATTCCTGAGGTCAGGGTCCATGGAAAATGTTGTGGAGGAGGGGTCTCAATCACCCCATATGCTTAAGCAGTCCTTCTTCTAGTTTTCTGTGCCCCTGCAGCTCTATGCACCCTGGGCTTGGAACCAGAGGTTGGGCCTGCCATGCTTCCAGCTATAAGTGTGCTTCTAGACAGGATAACCTCCTTGAGCCCCAACAAATACAACAACAAGCTGTGGCTATCTCCTGAATGGACAGGACAAAAGGTTGGTGCAATGAAACAGGTTTCCAGTGGGAAAACATATGGGAGGCCATGATACTCTTTGTGCTGCCCTAGGAGCAGTATCCTGGGTTTTCCAGATGAGTGGGGGTACGGTTCAATACCTGGGTTCAGATCTGGTATGGGCAGGGGAGTCTTTGTATGGGGTGGAGTCTCACACTTTCCACTGGTCCTTCTTTCTGAATCTTCAGTCTTGACTGTACTGAGGAGTCCTCTGCACCCAGGCACAGTCTCCTGGCTCTGAGCACCCTGAACACAATCTCAGTGATTCAACCACATCAGGGGAGTGAGCACATTTTCATCACTAGGCACAGCCTGAAGCATTCTCCTCTGCGGATCTCCAGCCAGGAGAGGCTGCCAAACCACCTTTTCTGAATAAACTGTGATGGAAACTCTCCAAGTTCATCCCCAGTGGTCCTGGTGCAACCTCCACTGGGAGGAGAAGTGCTTCATTCCTGCAGAACACTTGGGGAGCTACAGTGGCTCTGGGACTCCTCAGATGTCCCTCTGTCATGGCTTCTCTGAGGTGTTTTTCTTTAAAACTTCATTTTTTGCACTGTTCCCAGAAACAGGTTTATTCTCTGCTTTCTCAAGTAATATTTTAGCAACTTACATTTTACCAAATATCTTTTCATTAAGGCTTTGCTAGCTGAAAATCTGGCATTCTGTAGGACTTTTTACTGATTCAGGACTCTTGCTGGGGACAATCCTGATAGAGATTCGGAGAGAAAGGAAATACATCTACAATACTGAAAGGAGTATGCAAATTATTGCAACTTTCCATTGGAGAATTTGAGGACCAGCCCGTTCTGACTGAGCCATATTGGAGCCAAAGGTGAAAGGGAAAATGGTGCCCTTTTGTACATATTTTATTAATTTTTAATGGTTAACTTTTCCTGCACCACTTGCATAGATGAAAAAAAGGGAAGAAATGCATATATATGGGTAATACAACTCCCAACATTAATTTTAAATGTTATTTCTTTAAAAATCCAAAATTTCTAATAATTTTGTGCTTCTGGCTTTTCTAAAAGCAAACTTGGCAGTGAAATTTTTGAAATGCACTTTTAAATTATCTAGTTTTCAAAGGAGACAATTGTCACATTGTACAATTTCTCATGACCTAGTGATGATCTTATTTTTAAGTCCAGCTTACTGAAATGTCTTTTGTTTCACTGTGACTGGTGAAGTTTAAAATAGAGAGAAAGATAGATAGATAGATAGATAGATAGAAGTGATATTTGCACTGTGAGAGAATGTACAACATGTCACTGAATTGTACACTTTAAAATGGTTAATTTTATTTTAAGTGAATTTTACCATAACAAGATATGTACGCCACTTCCAAATTAGGATAAATTTGTAATAAGTAAAATTTATGCATTAAGAGAAATCAGTTTTTGAAGTTGGTGTCATGATGGTGATTTTCAATACTTACTATAACATAGTGCATTCAACATTTTCCCAGGACTTAATTATCACTTTAAGAGCTGTGTCAGAGGCTGTTTTTTGTATGTCAGATGTATTACTTGAAAGTAAATTTCTCCTGATGAAAATTCAAAATCTGAAAGCACTTAGTTCAATTTTGTGTATATTCATGGAAAGGTGGAATTAGAATGTCTATAACCTAATTTTTTATATTTCTGTGTCCTGTAACAATCATTATTTTCATCTGGTGATGAAACATTCTCAAATACTTTATTTTTTTTCTTTCTCTATTTTCAAATTTGAATTTATATTCATATGTCTCACTAAAATTTATATTTTTCATATATACTGCAAGGGGATAGGCCTTCTAATAATCACCCATCTTTTATATATTGTCAGGATTTTTTGTTGAACTTTATAACTATTTTCGCTTGAGTTTGTATATCATCTCACACTAATAAGTTGCATCAATATTTGTAATCTTTTCAGATGAAGAAATTTTTTATTTCAAAATAGTATATTTCTTCATCTTATACCATATATACATTAGATATAGTTGATATTATATATACATTCAATAAAAGTTACTTTGTGCAATAACTGCCCTGATTACATTTGCACCTCTATAACCTTGGCACATAAAGACAAATTACTGCATTTTATAAATTCCAGCCCTTCTCAGTCTTGCAAATCTTCCCACGATTACATCACTACCTCATGCACTGAATGAAGGACATGAAGTTCTCCCAAAAGATTCTGGAGAAGCAGGCCTCAGTCTTGGCAGTGAGAGTCATATAACACATTTCTTTCTCCATGACTTTCAACCTGGGCAAATGGCAATCAACCTTCAGAACATGCAGCTGAGGAAAGAGTTCCTGTGAAAAACAAATAAAAATATCTCAATTTTTTCACAAACACTCCAAATCATTCAGGCACCAAAAACATAGTGCTATTAATATAATATTCACATATTTCCTCCTTAAAAACATCCAGACTCTTAAAAGGTTCATAACATTCACAACTTTGGTTGAATGGCATTTCGGTAGATTTGGCCTCTGAATGCTTTAGTGGCAGAGTAGTAGTAGAAGCTTTTTTTTAAGTATTTTATTTTGTAATATCAATTGTGTAAAAATTGCAAAGTAGTACAACACCTTCACTAATATTTCCCAGTTGTTATAATTTTACCATATCTGCTCACTAAACAAACAATTCTCACAAATTACTGTAGTGTATTTATCTCCAAATCAAGGACATTTTCCTAGAAAACCCCAACTCAGGAGCTCAACTTTGCTTCAGTGTTGTAATATTGTTGACAGACCACTTCAAATTTTTTAAAAATTTAATTACCATTATGAAGTTGCCTTTTTTATATTTTGGCACTCTCCCTGTTCCTGCAAATCTTTAGCTGTTTTCTGCAGCTCTGAGAAAGAAGGTTGTGTCAGTTTTTGCTTGTTGTTCAACCCCTGACAGGAGACAGAACACAGGAGACTCTTATAAGCCATTTGGTGACATCATGCTACTGTTCTTTTTATAGAGTATGACTTACATGCATAAAATTCAGCCTTTGGTGTCTGTTAACATTTGTTTGACAAAGTTTACATTCATGTAACCACCACCACATTCAAGGTACAGCTCACCCAAATAGTTTCCTTGTACTCCATTGCAGGCAGTACTTCCTACCTTCCCAAACACTAGCAAGCACTTAGATGTTTTCTGTCCTGTTGTTTTTACCTTGCCAGAATTTTTTTAAAAAAAGAAATCATATAGTAAATTGTGTTTGGAATCTGGCATTTTCCCTTACTATAATTTATTTATATGTGTTGTATATATCTCTATTTCCTTTCTTTATATTGCCTAGTGGAATTCCTTGATCATGATGTTTCAGTTTTTTTATCCATTTACTATTTGGATGTTTGCATTACTTGGAGTTTCTGTTGATTATGATTAAAGTTGCTAAAAACATTTGTATCACAGTTTTTCCATGAACATAGATTTTTAATACCCCTAATGTAAATTTATAGTACTTGAATCACTAAGTTATATGGTAAACATATTTTTACTTTTCAAGAAAACACAGATTTTTTAAATGTATATGTAATATCCTGAAGTATATTGCCATCAATGTGTATGATATTTGTTCTGTAACTTCTCCATAACTTGATATTGTTCATTTGATTTTTAAAAAGTTCATTATTTTAACAGGTTTTTAGTGTTGTCCTATTGTACTTTTAGTTTACATGAACTGAAGCCTGATGATGTTGAGCATCCTTTCACATCCTTATTTTCTCTAACCTTATGTGTGTATGCAAACATCTTGCCTATTTTAAAATGAGGCTCTGGTTTTCTTATTTGTGAATTTAGTGCTTTATTTTATATACATAAATTTTATTGGGTATAAAATTTGTCAATATTTTTATCAATCTCGGGCTTGTCTTTTTATTGTTTTATCATTGTCTTTCTAAGAGTAGAAAGTATATTTTGATCAATACAAAATTTTGAGTTTGTTCTATTATGGTCATGCTTTTGATGTTTTATCTAAGAAATATCCACCAAACATACATACTCACTTAAGCTTTGTGTGTGTGTATGAGGTACTGGGACTAGGGATTGAATTCAGGGCCTCATATGTGGGAAGCAGTGCTCAACCACTGAGCAACATTAGCTCCCCTGAGTTGGTTATTTCCTTTGTTTGTATGTTGTTTGTTTATTTGCTTTTTGGAAGGCACTGAGATACAAGCCCAAGACATCCCATGTGTGAAGCTGGTGCTCAACTGCTTGGGCCATATCTGCTCCCCTCACATATGTTTTTAAACAGATTTATTAAGATATACTTTTAATATCATACAGTTCATCCTTTTAAAATATAGAACTCTTCTTTATTATATTCAGAAATATATACAACAATCACTATGGTCTATTTTAGAACATTTTTATTATCTTGAGAAAGAAACACTATATCCTTTACTTACCCACCTGCCCTTTTATCACAGGCCTAAGGAACCACTAATCTACTTTCTATGTCTATAAAATTTCCTATTCTGTACTATCATATTAATTGAATCATAAAATTCATGCTCTTTACACACACAAAAGATTTTTTTCTTTTTCTTATTTTTTAGCTACATGGCTGTGATTGCACTTGTGATCTCATATGTAGGAAGCTGGCACTCAACCCGTGAGCCACACTGGGTCCCCTTATTTGGTTTTTCATCTGTTTGTTGTTTGTTTTTTTCTTTTTAAGAGGCACCAGGAACTGAACCCATAACCTCCCATGTTGGAAGCAGGCACCCAACCATTTGAGCCACATCCACTCCCCCATGCTTAAAGTTTTGATGGTTTAGCCAAGCTGAAGTATTTATCAGGACTTCATTTATTATTTTGGGCTTAATAATATTCCATTGTGCCATTGTATGGCTATAGTATAGGTTTTTATTAATAAATTTTTCTTAGGGAAATTGTAGGTTTACATAAATATCTGCATAAATACATAAAGCACTGAATTTTCACAAACAACCCTACTATTAACATCTAGTGTTAGTGAGGTACAGTTGTTATAATTCATGAAAACATTTTAATAACTGTATTATTAACTATAGTTGATCATTTAAAATTGGGTTCATTGCATTGTACAGTCCTGTTTTTTTCTTTTAATTTTTAGTCTCTTAACATACATATGACCTCTTTTAACCACATTCACATACACCTTTCACTGCTGTTATTTACATTTACAATGTGTTACATTCACCACCATTCATTACAAAAACATTAGAATCTAACTCAATAGAAATTCTGTATAATTAAGCATTAACTTCCCGTTACTTATCCTCAGCCCATCCCATGGTAACCTATATTCAAGAGTCTGACTTTATGAGTTTACTTATTCTAATTATTTTATATCAGTGACATCATATGATATTTGTTCTTTTGTGTCTGCTTATTTCACTGAACATACTGTATTCAAGTTCATCCATGTTGTTTCATGAATCAGAAATTCATTCCTTTTTAATGCTAAATAATATTCCATTGTACATATATACTACATTTTTTTATCAAGTTTTTTGAGGGGGCTTGTAGCAGTTTGTCAGTTTGATAGAGTCATGAATTCCAAAGATAGATATTGGATTATGCTTGGCAACTGGTCCTTTCATCTGGGCATGATTAAGTTATGACTAGGGATTTGATTGGGCCATGTCAGTAGGGTGTTGAGCCCTTCCCGTTGGTGGGTGGGGTCTCAAAGATAAAAGATACAGCAAAGGACAGAGTTGGGGGGCTTTGAGTTGGAGTTCTGATGTTGGAATCTTGAGCTGGAGCACCGGGAAGTAAGAGTGTCTGGTCGTGAGGAGGGAGAAAATGTCCTGGGAATGGAGATGAGCTGTTTGCCTGAGAGTCTACAGCTGGCCTTGTGGAGAGAACAAGCGGGTGAACCTGGAGAGAATCAAGCCCTGGGAAGAGAGGAACAGAGGAAGCTGGGCCCCTCACAGAGTTGGGTGAGGGAAGTAACTTATGCTTTATGGCCTGGTAACTGTAAGCTTCTACACCAAATAAATACCCTTTATAAAACCCAGCTGATGATTGCCATTTTGCATCAGCACCTCTTTGGCTGACTAATACAGAATTTTTTACCAAGGAGTGGGGAAGTGCTTTTGCAATTACCAAAATGTTGGAATGGTTTTTATAAATGGAGAGTTTTGCTACCCCAGGGTACAGAGAGGGTGGAGCACATTCTTCAAGGATTAGGGCAATTAAGGTCACCACCCCATAGGTGTGAGAGGGGTGTGCCTGTCCCCCATGGATTAAGGAAGGTGAGGTGGTCAACTCTTTGCTCTGAGAAGGTTGATCCTGTATGCCAAAGGTTAGGGGGAATGCTGGCTTTACCTCACTGTACTAGGGGGCCTAAGACTCTAAACCAAATATTGCATAAAGTGTGTCAATCACCCCAACACCCTTGGATGTTGAGGTCCAGAGCTTGGTTGACACCCAGATGCCTGATGAGGGTGGAACCAAGAAAATGGCCATTGGGCAAGTGTGTGGAAGGGGTGGGTTCCCATGTGGTCCCAAGGAGAAAAACATCATCTTAAGAATGACTCTCAGACTTTGAAATTGAATGGCGAATGCTCTGCAGGTTTACTGAACTGTAGTGGACCCATGACTCATGTTTAAGCTCCCAATTTCTCCTTATGGTAAAGAAAATATTTACCCTTTGTCTTTCCATTTGTGTATTGGAAATAGTTAAATGGTTTTGTACATTTCAGAGGTCTACAGCAGATGTGATTTTGCCTGAAGACAAACTGTATTTCTTTAAACCTATTATGATATGATTTTGTACTTGCATTGTTGTTAATTTAAGGTTTTTTGAATATTGTAAACTATTTTTTGAATTCAGAGGGTGGAGTGTAGCAGTTTGGCAGTTTGATATAATTATGAATTCCAAAAATAGATATTGGATAATGCTTGTAAATTGGTCTGTTCATCTGGGCATGATTGTTATGATTAGGGATTTGATTGGGCCATGTCAGTAGGGTGTTGAGCCCCACCCCTTGGTGGGTGGAGTCTCAAAGATAAAAGACATGGCAAAGGACAGAGTTAGGGGGCTTTGTGTTGGAATTCTGATGTTGGAGTCTTGAGCTGGAGACCCGGGAAGTAAGAGAGCTTGGTCGTGGGAAGGGAGAGAAGACCCTGGGAAAAGAGATGAGCTGTTCACCTGAGCGTCTACAGCTAGCCTTGTGGAGAGAACAAGCAGCTGAACCTGGAGAGACTCAAGCCCTGGGAAGAGAGGAACCAGGAAGCCGAACCCATTACACAGTTGGGTGAGGGAAGTAACTTATGCTTTATGGTCTGGTAACTGTAAGCTTCTACCCCAAATAAATACCCTTTATAAAACCCAACTGTTGATTGCTATTTTGCATCAGCACACCTTTGGCTGACTAATACAGGGCTTATATTTTCATTTCTATGTTGTATCTACCTAGGACTGGAATTTCTGGATCTTATGATTATTCTATACTTAATCATTAGAGGAATGACCAAACTGTTTTTCCCCATATCCACATCATTTTACATTCCCAGCATTTTTCATTTCTTCCACATCCTAAAGAAACAATTTTTGAATATTATCTGTTTTATTTTGGGCATCCTAGTGTGTGTAGAGAAGTATTGCATTATGTTTTTTAAAAAAAATTAATGTAAAAGTTGTAGGTTTAACAAAGTCATGTAAAAATAGAGTTCCCATATAACCACTTATGTTTAACACTTCTCATTAGTATGGTATCTTTGTTGAAACTGATAAAAGAATATTTAAATTGTACTACTAACATACTCCACAGTTTACACTATGATGTATTTTTTCCTATATTGCACCCTATTATTAAAACCTTGAATTAGTGTGTTACATTTGTCATTTTCATGAAAGAATATTTTTATAATTGTAGTATTAACTATTTACCACCGTGTTGCTGAATTCACTTATTAGCTGAAGTAGCTTTGTAGTAGATTTTTCATGACTGTCTATGTAAATGATCATACCATGTGGAAATAGTGAAGGTTTCACTTTTTCCTTCCCAATTTTGATGCCTGTTATTTATTTTCCTTATCACACTGCTCTGCCTAAAACTTTTCCAGCATAGAGTTCATCAACAGCGGTGAAAATTGACATCTTTCTCTTGTTCCAGATCTTAGAGGAAGAGCTTCATGAATTTTACCCTTGACCATTATGTATATTGTGGGTTTTCTTATATGCCATTTATCATGTTGAATAAACTTCCTTCTAAACCTATTTTCTGTGTTTTTGTCAAAAAAGGAGGCTGAATTTCTCAAATGCCTTTCCGTACTAATTGAGATTATCATGAGTTTTTCCCTTATCTTTGTTAATATAGTGAATTGCATTGATTATCTTCTGTATATTTTTTATTTTTAAAGAAGATTTATATTACATAAATATTACACAAAAAGTACAAGGGATTCCAACTGTCTCATTCCCGCCCCATCCCACATTTTCTAACATCCTTTATTAGTGTAGTACATTTGTTA
>JAQZBX010043384.1:0-21692 GCA_029593785.1 Cabassous unicinctus | reverse complement strand
GCTCATTGGACTTGCCCAGGACAACTGGCGGAGAGATGATGATGGACAATATCATTCCCAGGGAATGGAGAGAGTCTGCAGCTGAAGGCAGAATAATTTATCCATCTTCCCCATGGGATATAAACCCCCTTTAAATTGGAGGTAAAGTGAATATCACCAACCTAGACTCCTAAGGATGGGGGAAAGAGCTATGGACTAGAGTGGACTTACTGGTATTCTGCTATAGACATACTGTGATTCAAGCAATGGAAGAAAGTACAAGATTGATATGGATCCAGTAGCCACTGGAGGTTCTTGGGGCAGGGAAAGTGAAAAGCAGTTGTAATACAGGGGCTTTTTTGGGACTTGGAAATTGTCCTGAGTGACATTGCAATGACAGATATAGGCCATTTTATATCATCATATAACATGCAGAACTGTGCAGGAGTGTGGTCTACAATATAAACTATGGTCCATGTTTTATGGCAAAGCTCCGGGATCTGTTTATCAATTGCAACTAATGTGCCACACTAATGAATGATGTTTATGTGGAGGGTTGTGGGAGGTGTGGGAGGTGGGGCATATGGTAATCCCTATATATTTTGTGTAACATTTATGTAATTTAAGTATCTTTTTTAAAAAATAAAAATTTTTTAAAAAGCCAACAAATTTCTGGTACTTATGCATCGCACCCCTTTGGCTGTCCTAATATAATCACCATCTTATACCCTACATAAAAATTAACTGAATATGGAACAAAGGTCTAAATATAAGACGCAAGACCATAAAGATCTTAGACGATAATGTGGAGAGCATCTATGAGATCTTGTAGTAGGAAATAGTTTCATAAACTTTACACCCAAATCATGAGCAATGATATAAAAAAAATAGATAAAAGAGACTCCCTCAAAATTAAAAACATTTGCTCTTCAAAGAAATTTGTCAAGAAAGTGAAAAGGCAGCCTACTAAATGGGAGAAAATATTTGGTAAATATTTATCTGATAAGAGCTTAATAGCTAGCATACACAAAGAAATACTACAAGTTGAAAATACAGACAAACAACCCATTTAAAAATGAGCAAGAGACTTGAATAGAATCTTTTTCAAAGAGGAAATACAAATGGCTAAAAAGCACATGACAATCTGCTCAACATCTCAAGCTGCTAGGGAAAGGCAAATCAACACTACAATGAGATATCATCTTACACCTATTAGACTGGCAACTATTAAAAAAAGAGAACTACTTGTGTTGGAGAAGATGTGGAGGAAAGGGAACACTTATCCACTGCTTGTGGGGACATAGAATGGTTCCACCATTGTGGAGGATGGTTTTGTGTTTCCTCAGGAAGATAACTATAGAACTGTCATATGATCAAGCAATCCCAGTGCTGGTTATATACCCAGAAGAATTGAAAGCAGGGACACAAACAGCTGTATGTACACCCGTGATAATAGCAGCATTATTCACTATTGCCAAAATTTGGAAGCAAACCCAGTGTCCAGCAACAGATGAATGGATAAGTAAATTGTGATACATACATACAACAGAATATTATTCATCTGTAAGAAGGAATGAAACATTGATACACAGGGCAACATGGATGACACTTGAAGAACTAATTTTGTGTGAAGTAAGCCAGTCACAAGGGACAAATATTGCATGAGATCACTGATATCCACCTAAATAATTTCAGTACGCTCACAGAGCAAGAGACTGGAAGATAGGTTATCAGGAGAAACAAAGGGAGTAGAGTGTGGTGAGCCAATGCTCAATATAGGCAAATTCTATTGTACAGTGGAAAGGAGTGGTATGGCCACAGATAGAGGTGATAGCAGTGCAAGGATGTGAGTTGGGTCAACACTACTGGAATGTGAGGGTGAGCAGGGTGGGGGGTTGGGGTTGGATTATCCATGAAACAGGGGGGAGGCCAGGAGGAAGGAAATCATTAACTTACAGGATTTGTAGGTCTGTGTGTTAAAACTACAATGGTGGGTACGTTCTATTAGCATATATGGCAGTTTTTGGTGCATGGTGTTCGAGGAGAGGGATATGTGGGAAAGGGCATAATTGGGAATGCTAACTAATGAAATATGTTTTTCATAGGGAAAATGTGAGAGGGAGTGGGGTATATGAGAATCGCCAATATTTTTTTTGTGACTTCTGTAACCTAAATCTTTGAAAATAAAGTGAAAAAATACACTGTAGGGACATAAAGAATAAGTTGTCACTGTACATGAAAATAACCCATCTTATGGTGATGAAAGATACAATGCCAACAATTTTTTCTTTTGTATTTTGTTATTTATTAATTATTATTTTTATTTATTTATTTTGGCTTAGTTTTTGAGGAAGTTTTTGGATTTTGGAAGGGTTGTATCTGTGGCAGGGTAGGACCACTGGTGCAGGGTGGCAGTGGTGGGGAGAGGTGAAGAATGGGGTGCATATGGGGCATGCCTCATTGGAATACGAATGTGTTCAAGTGGTCAGAGGGTGTTGCCTCAGTGGTGGATGCCCACACAATAACTAAAATAATATTGAATCCCCATCCTGGGAAGTCCTGCTACATTCTCTAGTAGAGTAGTAAGAATCCCTAGAACACATGGGTAGTGCCTAGTGAAGGAGGACAGACCATAGGCCCTGGATATTGATTTTACTTATTAACCCTTTCTTGTATAATTGAAACTTAGCCTAGTGCTATATTTTGCCCAAGAGTTACATCATGAAATCTTCCTTGTGGCAGAAACATGGTCTCTCTGTAAGCCAAACTCAGAAAATAAACTCACTACCTTCCCCCTGACATGGGACATGACTCCTGAGGATGATCTTCCTGGCACCAAGGGATTATTATAAAGCTCTAACTCGTGATACATTTGAAAAAAGACCTGGACCAAAAAGGGGAAATATTATATACAATTTGGTTTTTATGGCTAAGAGATTTCAAAGTGAGTTGGTAGGTCTTTCTAAAGCTATGTCTCAGGAGGATCTCCTTGACTGCCACAGTAAACAGTGCCTCAAGCAGGGGTACTCCAAAGAGCTTTACAGATATCTAGACACTATAGGTAGTGTCCCAGGAATTTGGCACAATGTCAGTGGGCCTTACCTTGGATTATATGATATCTTATCCCCCAATGTGTCAGAGTTCAACTCATTTATAATTTTCCTATGCACAGTTCTTATTTGAACCTATAATTAGCACTATACCTTTTAAATATGTGTCCCAGAAACATAAATCTTGTATATGTTCATATGCTGGTTGAGTACTGAATCTCAGGAGAGTTGCAGCCAACACCTACTCTCCAGTTCATTAGACTCACCCAGAAAAACTCACAAAAGGATAATGATGCACAACAGCCATCCCAGAAAACAGAGAGTATCTACAACTGCAAGCAAGGCTTTTCCATCTGCTCCATGGAACCTAAGCTCCATCTCAGTTGGAAGCAGAATGGGCATAACCATACCATATTCCTCAAGACAGAGGAATGAACAATCATAAGGGGGAATGGAAATATGTATTAAAGTAGACTTATTATTATTATTCTAGTAATGGAAGAACTTGTAACATTGATACAAAAGCAATCATCACCAGAGGTTCTGAGTGGGTGGGAGAGGGAAGAATAGGTGTAACATGGGGCATTTTGGGGACATTGGAATTGTTCTGCATCACATTGCAAGGATGGACACAGACCACTACATATTTTATCAAAACCTGTAAAATGGCCTGGAACAAAGTGTAAGCTATAATGTAAGCTATAGACCATGGTTAGTAGCAATGCTTCAATATGTGTCCATCAATTGAAACAAATATACCACATTAAAGAAAGATGTTAATCGGGAAATGTGTGGGACCGGGAGGGGCTGAATAAATGAGTCTTCTCTATATTTTAGATATAATATTTATGTACTCTAAATTTTCTTTATTTAAAAAAAGAAAAGCATGAAGAACACCAAAGCTTTTACTTACCAAAAATATCTTACAAAAAAAAAAAAAGGGAAATAAGGACATTTTCAGGCATAAAAAACAGAAAGTTTTCATCTCCAGCAGACTACACTATAAGAATTTTTAAAGAAAACCCTCCAAACAAAAATAAAATGACACCAGATAGAAACCTGTGTCCACAACAAAGGAATGAAGAGACAACAAATATGATAATCACAAGGATAAATAAAACAATTTCCTCCTTTATTTAAGTCTCTTTAAAATATGATCAACAGTTTAAAGCAAAAATAATAGTATATTATGGGTTTTGCAACATATGTTGCAGAAAAATGTGTGATAACAATACCCACAGGTGGAGAAGGAAGTAATGGAAGTATACTGTATTTAAAGTTCTTATTCTATAGGTAAGTTACTAGACTATCACTTGGAGGTAGACTGAGATAAATTAAAGCTGTAGGCTATAAACCCTAAAGTAACCATTAAGAGTTATATATTCTAATGGGAGACAGAGGGAAGAATAGGTGTAACATGGAGTATTTTTGGGACATTGCAATTGTTCTGCATGTTAGTTCAATGACAGGTACAGGCCATTATATATTTTGTAAAAACCTGTAAAATTGTGTGGTGCAAAGTGTAAACCATAATGTAAACTATAGATCATGGTTAGTAGCAATGCTTCAATATGTGTTCATCAATTTTAAGAAGCGTACCACATAATGAAAGATGTTGTTAATGGGGAAAAGTGTTGGAGGGGGAGGACAGTTTATCTCTGAATCTTGTATGTATTTGTGATGTAACATTAATGTAATCTAAGGCATCTTTAAAAATAAAGAAAAAAGAATAACATGAATGGTAACAAAACAAAACAAAAACTTATATAATGCAACAAAGAGTTATAGCTAATAAGTAAAATTGGGAGGTAATATGGAGTAAAATATGCATAATTAATGCAGAAGCCAAAAAGGGGGTGGAGCATTATACTATGTATAACTAACACAGCTGACTTATAAATGGGACTGTGGCTGAAAGGGTTAGTCTAAGGATGGAAACGTCAATTGAAAGAAAGCTAGATAATAATCTAGGGACTAAATAACAGAGTGAACACAGAAATGGATGAGAATTGTGGTTAACAGCACAAATACAAGAGTGTTCTTCTATGAATTAGAACAAATGTACCTCACTATTATAAGGTGGTAAGACTATGGCCATGCGTGGGAAAAACAGATTTAATATAACCTACAGACCATAATTAAGAGCGATATTGTATTATTCACCTATCAAAGTCAAAGAAGTATTGTGCTAATAATAGATGGGTAGGGAAAAATTATACGAAATGTACACTATAGGTCATAATTAGTGGTAATAGTCTGATGATATTATCTCATAATATGTAACAATTTTTCAACAACATTGTAATGTATTCATGGAGGGGTGTTGTATGGGAATTCTACATATTTCATGATTGTTTTGTTAATTCACAGCTTCTCTAATAAAAACATATTTAAAAAGAGAGGGTGGGGAAGGACAAAAGAAAACAAACAAATATGGGGCAAAGAGAAAATAAATTGCAAGCAATTTTTAAAAAAGAACCAATTGGACATGGCAGAAGAAAGAATCAGCAAACATGATGACAAGACACTTGAATTAGGCAGAAGTGCAGAAAAATATATATTAAAAGTAAAAATAACCTAAGACACATCTGAGACAACCTCAAATGCACCCATGTACACATTATGTACAGAGGGAATGGTAAAAGAAATAATGACAAAGAAAATCCCAAATTTAACAAAACATGTGAATATGCACAAAGAACAATTCCAAAGAACACCATTAAGGGTAAATATGAATAAAAATACTCCCCATCATATATTCATCACACTATTGAATGCAATGGAATAGGAGAGGGTTTTAAAAGCCTCAAGAGAAAAACAATGTGTTATATCCAAGGGAGTCTTAATTAAATTGAGTGTTGTTTCATCATCAGAAACCATGGAAGTAAGAACACAGTGGTTTGAGATACTTAAACTCCTGAAAGAAACAACTGCCAATCAAGAATTATATATCTGATGATACTTTTCTTTAAAAAATGAGGGAAAGATTAAGACATTCTCAGGAAAGCAAATACTGAAGGAGTCCATCATTTCACCTACACTACAAGCAATGTTAAAAGGAGTTATTCAAAAAGAAAGGAAAGGACACTAGACAGAAGTTCAAAGCAGCATAAAGAAATAAAGAACAGTGGTAATGGTAACCATTTTTATAATCACAAATGCCAGAATTATTGTTGTTTATTATTTGGTAAGTAATTCCACTTCTTGTGTCCTATAGGTGCTAAAATGTAAATTCATTAAAAGTTATTATAAATCTATGTTTTGGGTTATATAACTACAAAATATAAATAGTATACCAAAAAACACAGGGGAACAGGGGTATGATAAAAGTATATGAACATGTCATTAAGTTAAATGGTAGCAAATAAAATAAGCTTTTATATATTTAGGATGTTAAATTTTAATCCCATGTTAACTGCATGAAAAATAAAAGAAAATATATCCTTATAGAAAAAAGAAGGCAGTCAATATGGCACAAGAGAAAATATCAAATAAATAAAACAGTAGGTGTTAATGGGATTGAGGGACAAAAATAGCATAAGACATACAAAGTTAGTAAAGAACAAAATGGCAGAAAAAAATCCGTTTTATTAGTAGTTACTTTAAATGTAAATCGATTAAGCTCTACAGTCAAAAGGCAGAGATTTGCAGAATTGATAGAAAAGGATGACCCAATGATTTGATGTTTACAAGAGACATCTTCAATGCCAAGATACAAGTAGTTTGAAAGTGAAAGGATAGAAGAAATATGCCATTAAAGTAGGAACCAATAGGCAGCTTGGGTAGATAGAAAATACTAGATAAAATAGTCTGTAAATCAAATATAGCCAACAGGGACATTATAAACGGATATAGGGGAGAATTCAATAAGAAAACATAGCAATTATAAGTATATATGCACCTAAAACCAGAGCCCAAAAATGAAAGAAGCAAGTACTGATAGATTTGAAGGGAGTAATTGGCAGTTCTACCTTAATAGTAGGAGATTTTATACACCATTTTTTAAAATGGGTAGAATATCTAGTAAAAAGGCCAATAAGGAAATACGAGACTTGATTAGACCTAACAGATATTTATAGAGCACTTCACTGGACAAAAACAGAATACACATTCTCAAATGCATATGGATCATTCTCCAGGATAGACCATATCTTTAGTCATAAAACAAGTGTCAATAAACTAAAAAATATTGAAATCATACAATGTAACTTCTCAGATCACAATGGAATGTAGCTAGAATTCAATAAGAGGGAAAATGGAAAATTCACAAACATGAGGAAATTAAACAAAATTAAGTTAAACAATGGGTTAAAGAAGAAATCAGACGAGACATTAGGAAATATCTTAAAACAATTTAAAATCAAAAGACAATATATCAAAACTAGTGGGATGCAAAAAATGCAATGCTGAAAGGGAAATTCATACCTATAATCACCTCTATTAAAAAATATTTCAATTCAAAGACTTACACTCAAAATTTGAAGAAAAGGAAAAAAAATTAAACCCATAGCAAGCAGAAGGAAGGAAATAACAAAGATTAGAACAGAGATAAATGAAATTAAAAATAAAAAATCAATAGAGAGAATCAACAAAACCAAAAGTTGTTTCACTGAAAATATCATTAAAATTGACAAAAGTTTAATAAGACTGACAAAGGAAAAAAGAGAGAGTATAAAAATAATAAAAATCATAAATGAAAAGAGGGCCCTAACACTGGCCTTCCTGAAATAAAAAGGATTATAAGAAGATTCTATGAAAAATGGTACACCAGTAAATTAAATAATGTATATGAAATGGACAAATTCTGAGAAACACATAAACTACCTACATTGACTTACGAGGAAATAGAATATCTCAATAAACAAATTACTTTAGAGAGATTGAATCAAGAATTTTTTAAAATCTCCCAATAAAGACAACCCTAGGAACAAATGACTACTAAACATTCCAAAGAGACTTGATTCCAATTCTGCTCAAACTCTTCCAGAAAATTGAAGTGGAGAAAATAACCATATTCATTCTATGAGTGCAACATCACCCTCATATGAAAGTCGGATAAAGATACCACCAGAAAAAAAAAAACAAAAAACCTACAGACCAATATGCCTTATGAATATGGATGCACAAATCCTCAACAAAATGCTAGGAAAACCAATCCTATAGCATAATAAGGAATTATATAGAAAGATGAAGTGAGATTTATTCCTAGTATGAAAGATTGGTGCAACAGAAAATCAATTTATGCAATATAACACATTAAGACAATAAAAAAAAAAATAAAAACACAATCATTGCAATTAATGCAGATAAGACATTCAACAAAATCCAGCAACACATTTTAATAAAAACACATAAAACAGTAAGAATAGGAGAAAACTTCCTCAACATGATAAATGGCATTTATGAGAAGTCACAGTTAACATCTTACTAATTGATGAAAGCCTGAAAGTTTTCCCTGTAAGATGAGGTGCGAATCAAGGATGCCCATTATAACCACTGTTATTCAACATTCTACTGGAATTCCTTGCCAGAACAATTAGGCAGAAAAACGAAATAAAGCCATCAAAATTGGAAAGGATAAAAGTAAAACTTTCGCTATTTACATATGCTATGCTCCTATAAAGAGAAAATCCTGAATAATCCACAACACAGTTCCTAGAGCAAATAAATGTATTAGCAAAGTGACAGGGTACATGATCAAAATCCCAGATCAGTAGTGTTTCTATACACAATCAATGAACAATCAGAAACAGAAACGAAGAAAAATTCCATTTAAAATATCAACTAAATGTACAATATCTAGGAATAAATCTAATCAAGAATGCAAAGGATTTGGAAATGGGATGTACTAACCATTGCTAAAAGAATTTATAGAAGACCGAAATTAATGGAAGGATTAAATATCATTAATATGCCAATCCTACCGTAAGCAATTAACAGATTCAATTCAATTCCAATCCAAATCTCAGAAAACTTCTTTGCATAAATATAAATGTCATCCTGGAAGATCCTGTGTTATTCAGTGGCCGCAGCTGACGCCAGAGCCCTGGCCCCACCCAGAGCACAGCACTCAGGGTACAGGTACATGGTGAGCATTGAGCTCCTGAGACCGCAGAGCGCACCCGCGCTGGCACCCGGCCATGTACTCCGGGAATAGAAGCAGTGGCCAAAAGTACTGGGATGGCGGCGGGACACAGGCCCTCTTCAGCTCGGCACCTAGGAGCCCCTGGCGCTGCTGGTCGGCTCCACTAGACTGCTGGGTGCGGGCTGCAACCTGCTGGTCCTTGTCCTGCACAACAAGTTCCAACAGCTCCACACGCCCACAAACCTCTTTCTGGTCAATATCAGGTTCAGAGACCTGCTGGTGTCCCCCTTCAGAGTCACCTTTATCTTTGTCTGCTGCTTAAGGAATGGCTGGGTCTGGGGCACCGTGAGCTGCGTGTGGGAAGGGTTAACAGCAATCTCTTCGGTTCTATGAAACCGAAGTCTAAAAGAGTTCCAGTCACAAATGAATGTGTGATGAATTTTGACATTTACTGCTAAGATGACATGCAGAAATGAAAATTACACCGCAGTTTTGGTATTCTCAATGTAATTAGACATACTTCATGTTTTTATGCTAAATATCTGTAAGAAAAAACACTTAAAAAAGAGTAATAGTTAAGCAGCTAGGAACTGCAACCTTTCTTTCTGGGATAAACTGGAACATCATGAGGAGAGATTTTATTTTTGCATACTCACACCCCAGCTGAGCCCTCGACTTAGATTCATAGATGTTTCTTTCAAGGGCCCATGTTACCAGGTGCTTTCCTTCCCAGAATGGTGAACGATCTCCCCACAGAGTTTGATGTGGTTATAATAGGGACAGGTTTGCCTGAATCCATCCTTGCAGCTCTATGTTCACAGAGTGGTCAGAGGTTGCTATGGAGGAAACTGGGCTGGTTTCAGCTTTTCAGGATTGCTACAGTAGTTGAAAGAGTATCAGGAAAACATTGATGATGGAGAAGAAAGAACAGGTACATGGCAAGACCTGATCCCTGAAACTGAGAAACCATTACCCTTAGCAAGAATGATGCAACCATTCAACACATAGAAGTTTTTGTTTTGCGAGTCAAGATTTGGATGACAATGCTGAAGAAAAATCCTGCCTCAGTGGCATCAAGTGCCCTCACTGATATTCTGGAATCTGAATGCTTGCCCAAAGGAAGGCACACAGATGCCTGCCAAAGACATTCCAGAAAATGATACAGAGATTTCACAGAAAGAAAGGATGGAGAGGAAACACTGAAGAAGGCAAATGATTGTGGAGATAAAACTTACTAACACAGTTACAGATGGAGGTAAAAATGAAAGCAAACCTACAGAAGAAGACAACACTAATCAACTAAAGGGAAATAGGGTTACTTACTCACAAAAGAGTTTAAAAAGGCAGGAGGTTTAATGTTGATTTGGTATCAAAGTTTCTGTATTCTCAAGGATTGCTAATTGATCTTTTAATCATATCAAATATTAGTCGATATGAAGATTTTTTAAATGTCACTAGGAATCTTGCATTTGGAGAAGGAAAAGTAGAACAGGTGCCTTGTTCCAGAGCAGATGTCTTTAATAGCAAAGAACTTGCTATGGTTGGAAAGAGGATGCTAATGGAATTTCTTACATTTTATATATATTATGAACAATATTCTGATGAATATCAAGCTTTCAAGCAATATTCATTTTCAGAGTACTTAAAAACTAAAAGATCAGCCCCTAATACAACATTTTGCACTGCAATCAATTGCAATGACATTACAGTCATCTTGCACTACAATAGGTGGCCTTAAAGTAACAAAAACCTTTGATCAGTGTCTTGGATGATTTGTCAGCTCTCCCTTTTTATTTCCCATGTATGGCCAAGGAGAAATTGCACAGTGTTTCTGCAGGATATGTGCAGTTTTTGGTGGAATCTATTGTCTCTGTCATAAAGTGCAATGCTTTGTAGTCACAAAGATTCTGAAAGATGTAAAGCAATTATAGATCACTTTTTTCAAAGAATAAATGGTAAAATTTTTATTGTGGAGGATAGTTACCTTATTGAGGAAACTTGCTCAGATGTGCAGTATAAGCAGATCTCCAGGGCAGTGTTCATTACAGATCAGTCTATCCTAAAGACAGAATCAGATCAGCAGATTTCCACTGGAACCAGGAACTTATGCTGTTCAGGTCACTGAATTATGTTCTTCAACCATTACATGTACTAGAAAGATACCTATCTGGTACATCTGACATGCCCATCTTCTAAAACATCAAAAGAAGCCTTAAAATCAGTGGCAAAGAAATTATTCACCCTATATGAAGAAATAGAAATAGATAAGGAAGAACTTGAAAATCCAAGACTATTTTAACATGAGAGATTCCTCACAAATTAGCAGAAATTCATATAATGGCTTACCTTCCAATGTTTAAGTCTGCTCTGGGTCTGACTGTTTTCTGGGAAATGAGCATGCAGTTAAGCAAGCTGAGGCAGTTCTCCAGGGGATCTTTCCAAGTGAATTCTGCCCTCACCTCAAAATCCAGAGGATATTATCTTTGATGGTGATGGTAAGCAATCAGAGGTCCTGGAACCAATAATATAATAATGGCCAAAATGGAATCCACTGAGAAAATGAAAAACCTAGAAAACTCAAAGAAGCACATTTAAAATTAGAAAAGAGCAAACTGGAAACTCCATTTTGAACCTTCAGCCTGGCATCAAAATATTCTCATTTAAAAGACAATTTCCCATATTAGAAATGATTATATGATAAATGCTATGTACACAGATGATTTCTTTAACTTTCTTTGAGATTTTCAGTCATTGAAAGTCTTTATTAATATATCAATAATTGATTTATTGGTTATTGGTCTTTTTCCCCTGCAAAATAGACTCAACGATGCAGACACTTCAACTACATTAGCTTTATTTTGGAATTAGGTACATATGTGAGGGTTCCATATTGGGAACTCTGCTTAAAAGAATGGTAGTACCATATATACTAATGATCTTTAGATTTTACCATTGTCTACAGAACAATTAATATCTAAGGAATAGTTTAAATACTTTTGCAGCTATTACAGATGATATCACTTCTGCTTTCTATGGAGATATATTTGCATAGTGAAACACAGGGTAAATTATGTGGGTCTTTTGTATTATAATATAAACATGTAGACATGATGGAGACATTGCAGCTTATGTAACTGCCAATATGATAAAAATACATTTAACTCTGTAGTTTAAAAAGATTAGCTTTTCATAATCATTTATTCTTTGTGAAGGACGTATGCTTAAATTACATCTTTAAAAATAATTCATAAATCTGGCTCTTATAACTAACTGGGGCAGTGAATGACACTACCACAGACCTTCTACATTATGAAAAGAGTTAAGAATTCAGTTGGTAGTTGAAGAGTTTTTTCTTGGGAGTTTCATTCCAAAGGGAATATAGGGGATAAGATTGGTTCTGGTTGAATATTTCAGAAAATTTCTGCAGGGCCCTGGTTTACCAGGAAACTGAAGAGAGACCAACCTAAAGTAAAATAATTTCCAACACGTAATTCAGACCAAAAGAAAAATCAAATTACTCCAGGAAAAGATATTTCAGGGTGATTATTCCAAAATTCCTAAGGAAAAAATCAGTGAGGTACTTTTAAAACCAACTTTAAATAGTTTAATTGAGATATCTTAGTGATGAAATAACCATCATATTTTTTCTGCCACCTTAGCAACACTAACTACAACTGATAACAGTGAATCAAAGGAGTATTTAACATGCCCCTCTGGTTGTACCGTATCCCATAAATAATGAAATAATATATCCTTCCTAAACACTTTTGCCTTCTTTCTGTGATCTAGAGAATGGAAATGTTTCTTTTTTCCCCCAAACTACCAGAAGTCATAAAACCAGTTTTGCTCCAGTAGTGAAACTGTGAAGATGTCAAAAGAGGAGAACTTCCTTCTCTTTAGTCTCTTGTTTCCATTCCTCAGGCAGAGAAGGATAATCCTTTAAGAAGTGAGCTGGTAGTGACAAGTTTTGCTTTGGCATAGAGCAGATATTATTGTTCTAGGCACTTAATATTGTGCTTTCTCATTACAGCTTCTCAACAGCCTTATGAGGCAGATATTGTTGCATATATTTTCAAAGAGTAATAGAGAGTTAATAATTATTTGTGTAGTCTGATATGTGGAATAGGCAACATTGGAAACCAGACTTCTATTATATGATTCCAAAACCCTTGATGTTTCCACTGACTTTTCAGTGCTAGAAGAGTTTAGATACTATAGGAGAAGGGAAAGGTACTCATGAAAACCAGAATCTATTATTACTGGTGAAGACAGACTTTCGGGACCCCACTGATTTCTCAGCTTAGTATTGAGTCGGGAGACATGAAGATTAACACAGATGAAAAATACACATATTTTAATTTGTGGAATTCTTTAAAGCAGAATTTGGCTATGTTTTAACAAAATAATGCTCCTTAATAAAGTAATTTTTATCTGAAAATTGCATATAAAATGTAAATATTACTTGGCCATAATATTTACTCAGTAGTCTTGTTGCTTTTCTGTAGCTGAGAAAAAAAACACAAGAAGCATTTAAGTAGTTTACATTAAACTGAAAGAAAAGAAGTCTTGAATTAGTACTAATATTTATGTAGTTTTTGAACATGGTAAAGTGGTATTATTGGGTGGATCCCAAGGCTTAGACCTATGAAAATAACTGATATAGATCTAAAACCTAATAATTAAATTGAAACCAATTATAAGATAATAAACAAAATGGAGAATAATGGTAATGCAGACCTACTGAAAACTATCAAAATGAATATATTACTTTTTAAATGACTACAAAATAAAAAATGAGAATAGTTAAATAAAAACAATGTAAAAATTAGGAAATATTATTACCTGCCACAATTTCCCGCTGAGTTGGACTTTGACCCTTATAGCCTTATTCATGAACTTCTTCAAACCTTCAAAGAATTAATAACTACTTATACATAATGAAAGATGATACACTACCAGATGCATTTTGAGGCAAATATGACCTCCATACTGAAAATCAAGCAGATTTTTTAAAAAGGTCTCATTCTGAATAGATAAGCAGAATGCAGAATAAAATACTGGCAAGTGTTTCAGCAACAAATGAAAATAACTACTATGACTAAGGATTACATGGCTGGTGTTCAGCAGAACAACGATTAAATCAACATCAACAGAACAAATGATAAAAATCCAAAGCATTAACATATAACTTTAAAAATGTCAAGGCGAGCAGGTGTAGCTCAGTGGTTGAGTGCCTGCTTCCCATGTATGAGATCCTGTGTTCAATCCCCGGTATCTCCTTAAAATGTCAATAAATTTTACCTTTCATCTTTGATTTAATTGCCCCTGCTAATGATTGCATAGACTTCTCCAATGAGAGTGGTAAGTAATTCCTTAAAACCAAGAATTAACATTACCATTGGGAAAATATTAGAAATATTTCTCAGGAAGCAACTAAGCAATCTTGGTGATAATTTTTTATTTATATATGAGGAAGTTTATATTGAATAAAACATTAACTGTAAGACCAATAAGGAATAAAACCAGTGCATATTTTTATGAATACTGATTTTCCTCTGGAAAACTACATTTTCTATATGATAAATCTAATAACTTTACAACAAGCAAAACATCTAGTTCCTTGTAAGTATACTAACAATAAAAGACCAATTCAAGAAGTTACAGGATATAAAATTTTAAAAATTAATCTCATTTTTAGATTCAAACAATGACAAGCTACTATTTAAAAGGGGTATTAATTTACATGAGCCATATATAGAAATTTATGAGGCTGTATAGGGATAAATTAAGAAAGATCCTTAAATAGAAGCCTAGTGCTACAAATTGGAGGAACTAAATTTAAAAGATGACCATATTTCCACGAGAGAATTCTAGTGTATTAGGTAAGCACTAAATGGGGAGTCCCAAAACCAGAATTTTAGTATTTGCTTCTCTACTTACCAGTTGCATAAGTTTGGGAAAATTACATTGAACTTCCATTTCACCATGTGTAAAATAGAAATAATTCTTCACAGGATTATTGTGAGGATTAAATTAGGTCATCTGTGTGAAATGACATCAAAAGGATGTCAATGTGAGGCATTACCATATAGATTTAATACAATTGATTTTTGCATATTAATCTTGTATCCTGTCACTTTGCTGAACTTGTCTATTAGTTCCAATAGCTTTGTTGTGGATTTTACAAGAATTTCTAGATATAGGGTCATGTCATCAGCAAATAGTTAAAGTTTTACTTCTTCTTTCCATTTGGGTGCCATTTATTTCTTTATCTAGCCAAATTGCTCTAGCTAGAACTTCTAGCACAATATTGAGTAATAATGGTGACAATGGACATCCTTGTCTTATTACTGTTCTCGGAGGAAAAGTTTCAGTCTTTCACAGTTGAGTACAATGCTAGCTCTGGGTTTTTCATACATGCTCTTTATCATATTGAGAAAGCTTCTTTCTATTCCTATCTTTTGGAGTGTTTTTATCAAGAAGTGGTGCTGTGTTTTGACAAATACCTTTTCTGCATTAAGTAAGAGAATCATGTGATTTTGATTATTCAATTTATCCATGTGGTTTATTACACTAATTGATTTTCTTGTGTTGAACCTCACTTGCATACCTGGGATAAAACCCACTTGATCATGGAGTATAATTCTTTTAATGTGCTTTTGCATTTGATTTGCAAATATTTTGTTGAGGATTTTTGCATCTATATTCATTAGAGATATTGGTCTGTAATTTGCTTTTTTTTGTAGTATCTTTACCTGATTTTTTAATCACGGTGTGATTTTGGCTTCATAACATGAGTTTGGTAGCTTTATTTCCTATTCAATTTTTTGGAAGAGCTTCGGCAAGATGGATATTAGGTCATCTTTGAATGATTGGTAGAATTCATCTGTGAAGCCATCTGGTCCTGGGCTTTTCATCTTTGGAAAGTTTTTGATTCCTGTTTTAATCTCTTTGCCTGTGATTGGTTTGCTGAGATCTTCTATTTCTTTTAGGTTCAATGGAAGTAGTTAATGTTTCTAGGAATTTGTCCATCTCCTCTCATTTTCTAGTTTTTTGACATACAGTTGTTCATTGTATCCTCTTATGATATCTCTTATTTCCACAGAGTCCGTGGTAATGTCCCGACGTCTCATTTCTGATTTTGTTGATTTGTGTCCTCTCTTTTTTCCTTTGTCAGTCTAGCTAAGGGTTTGTCATTTTTGTTGATTTTCTCAAAGAATCATCTTTTGGTTTTGTTGATTCTCTCTATTGATTTTTTTTCTCGATTTCATTTATTTCTGCTCTGATCTTTACTATTTCTTTCCTTTAGCTTGGTTTGGGGTTAGATTCATTTCTTTTTCCAGTTCTTCCAGGTGTACAGTTAGATATTGAATTTTAGTTATTTCTTCATTTAATGTATGCATTGAGGGCTATAAATTTCCTTCTCAGCATTGCCTTTGTGTTGTCCCATAGGTTTTGCTATGTTGTGTTCTCACTTTCATTCATCTCAAGATATTTGCTGAATTCTCTTGCAATTTCTTCTTTGACCCACTGATTATTTAAGTGTGTTGTTTAATCTTGATGTGTTTATGAATTTTCCCTTTTTTCCATACATTATTGATTTCTAGCTTCCTTCTGTTTTGATGAAGGTGTTTTGTATAATTTCCATCTTTTTTAATTTATTGAGACTTGTCTTGTGATCAACACATGGTCTATCTTGGAGAAGGCTCCATGAACATTTGAAAACAATGTATATCTTGTGGTTTTGGGGTGCAATGCTCTATAGATGTCTGCTAGGACTAGTTCATTTATCATATTATTCAAGCTGTCTGTTCTTTATTGATCCTTTCTCCAGATGTTCTATCCAATACTAGAGTAGTGTATTGAAGTCTCCAACTATTATTGTAGAGACATCTATTTCTGCTTTCATGTTAGCCTGTGTGTGCCTCATGTATCTGGGGGCACTGAGGTTAGGTGCATAAATATTTATTATAGCTATTTCTTCTTGTGGAATATTATGGTGTGATAAGAAGAAATGCATTCATGAAACATACAACTTGAATGAGTATGAAAGACATTATGTTGAGTGAAGCAAGCCAGACACAAAAGGACAAATACTTTACGATTGCTCTATTATGAAATAAATACATTATGTGAAATATCAATATGGGTAGAATTGCATATATAAGATCATTTTTCTTTGAAGCTTAACAAATGTAGTTAATACTACAAGATATTAATATCAGACAAAATAAAACTATTATACTAAGGGAAGGAAACAAGACACAGACTACTACATATTGTATTTTAAATATAAATCAATTTATAAAAATTAGATTAGTGGTTATGTAAGCCTAAAGAAAGAATTCTAAGGTGTTTTGAGTCTTTCCTTTTAGAGTAATGAAATTGTTCTAAAATGTTTGAGATGATGAATGTACACCATTGTGATTATACTAAAAGCCTTTGATGACATACTTTGGATAGATCATATGGTATGTGAATATACTGCAATAAAAGTGCTTAATAATCAAATAAATAATTGTGCAAAAATAAGACAGAAACAGCAGCTATGTAAAGCAGGGGAAACAGAGTGACTGAGAGGTGAGGGAGTTTCTTGTTTTTTTGTTTGTCTGTTTTTTGTTTATTATTATTATTGAAATAATGGAAATGCTCTAATAATGACTGAAGTGATGAATGTATAACTATGTGATACCAAATACTATTACTGTACACTTTGGATGAAATGTATGTTCTATAAATATGTATCAATAAAATTGATTTGTTTAAAATATTGTAACCGTTGGACAATTTGATGTAATTATGAATTCCAAAAATATAATTGGATCATGCTTGTAAACTGATCTGTTAATCTGGGCATGATTAGGTTATGATTAGGCATTGAGCCCCACCCCTTTGGTGGGTGGGGAATCGAGTATAAAAGGCAAGGCAAAGAACAGAGTTGAAGCAGTCTTTGAGAAGCAGCTTTGATGTTGGAAAGAAGGTCCCAGGAGAAGAGAAGAGAACCGTTCGCCTGATCGCCTACAGCTGACATTGTGGAGGAAACAGGAACTAAGCCTGGAGAGAAATGCAGCCCTGGGAAGAGAGGAACCCAAGAAGCCTGAACCCTGGGCAAATGTCGGCAGCTGTCTTGCTCCAACACGTGACAATGGACTTTGGTGAGGGAAGAAACTTATGCTTTATGGCCTGGTAACTGTGGACTTTTACCCCAAATAAATACCCTTTATAAAGTCCAACCCATTTTTGGTATTTCACATTAGCACCCCTTTGGCTGACTAATACAAATATATATAAATACAAATAAACTAGAGAGATGAAAACTGAATAGGAGATATGTAAAGCATGGGAAACAGAGAGATTTAGAAGTGATGAGAGTTTTTTTTGTTTTTGTTTTTGTTTTCTATTATTATTGGAATAATGAAAATGTTCTAAAATGATTGACATGATGAATGCACAAATATGTGATTATACAAAATGCCATTGATTGTACACTTTGGATGAATTGTATGCTTTATTAATATGCATCAATAAAATTTATTAAATTAAAAATGTTAAAAAGACTAGACTATTATACCACTAGTGATACAAAAGAAACTTGATGATAATTGAAAAGTATTTATTGACAAAGTAGAAGAGATCAACTGAAAGAAAAATGTATCCTCAAGTGGAAGAAGACAAGAAGAAATGGATAAAGATCTTAGTATCTGTTAAAAAGTTTTCCACTCTTTACCAGACAAATTTGTGAAAGGATATAGTACAGATACAAATTAAAATCAATTCTTAGGTGGTTCCAGGAAAATGTTATCAGAATAAACAGGCAGGGCTCAAGTCTCTTATAGAAACAATGGAGAAAATGACAAAAGCTGTCTGATGGACTTGCTTTGGGGGTCAGCATTGTAGGAGAGTACTATACAACCCCTAGGAAGGTGAGGGGTAGATAGATGAAGAACCTGAAACAACAAATGAGAGTTACCAAGCCCCTGCTGTTGTGGGTAGGTCAGACAACAAGATATTAAGCTGGGATAAAACCCATGGCTCACTGCAGCCAAAGGAGAGAGGAAGAGATGTCTTCCTCTTTATCTCTTTGTCAGCTGTTACAAGGGAAAAAGGAGGGGTAGTCAGGGGCTTCTTTTCAGTGAATTTGGTCAGCAGAGCACACTTTGAATCTCAGTTCTGGCCAAACCAAAATACAGGAAAGTTGAGATGTAAAGAAACACTTCCATGGAAAGGTCCACTGATGATTGCCATCTCCTGGCAGGTCTGGAAATTGCACAAAGAAAGCCTGCTTTTAAGACTCTCTTAACCCTAATTCTTGGGTGAAATATGTGCCGCAATAGTGATTCCCTGGTCTGATTCTGATAACTTAAGCTGATCAATTTTAAAGACTTAGAATAAGTTGAAACAAATATAAAAGAAGAGCTATGAGGAAAAACCAATAGTCAAGAGATGGAAATTGCATATCAGAGTAAATTCAACTATATACTCATATGTCCAGACAGCAGCAAAAAATTACAGAGCATACTAGGACACAGGAAGAGCTGACCTAGCCAAAGGAACAAACTAAATATCCTGAGGAGATATAGGAATTATGGAAATTAATCAATGATAATCACATAATACTCCCAAATTAATTTAAAAAATATTAAAAGAATTATGACTAAAGAGATAAAAGATATTAAGAAGACACTTGGTAAGCATAGAGAGCAATTTGAAAGCCTGCAAAGAAAATAACAGAGCTTATGGGAATGAAAGACATGGTGATGAGATTAAAAATTAGAGGCACATGAGAACAGATTCAAATTGCTCAAAAACACACTTAGTGATTTTGAAGACAGAACATCTGAACTAAAGGATAGGAGAAGAGAAGGAGAAGAGAGTAGAAAAAAATGGAACAGAGTCTCAGGTAATTGAAAGAAAACATGAAACACACAAACATACACATTATTGGTTTCCCAGAAGAAGAAGAGAATAGAAAAGGGAGGGAAATAATATTTGAGGAAATATTGACAAAAAATTTTACAACCTTTATGAAAAACATAAATATCAATATCCAAGAAAGACAATGCACCCCAAACAGAATAAATCAAAATAGACCTAATCCAAGATATTTACTATTCAGAATGACAAATATCAGAAATAAAAGCAGGATTCTGTAAGCAGCAAGAGAAAAGCAAAGTATCACATAGAGGAAAATCTCAATAAGATTAAGAGCTGGCATCCCATCAGAAACCATGGAAGTGAGAAGAAAGTGGGAAGATGTATTTAAGATACTGAAAGAGAAAAACTGCAGGCCAAGAATACTGTATCTGGCAAAAATGTCCTGAAAACTGAGGGTGAATTCAAAAACTTCACAGATAAACATTGATAGAATATGTTACCAAAAGGCCTGAATTATGAGAGATACCTAAGGGACTGCTGCAATGTGGAAGGAAAGACAAGGGGGAGAGACTTGGAAGAGAGTGTAGAAATGAATATTCTTAAGAAGGGTAAATTAAAAGGTAAAAAGACAGACAATAGCAAGATATGACAATAGAAAACCAAAGGACAAAATTAATAAAGTAAGTAATGCCTTTACAGTAATAACACTGAATGTTAATTGCTTGAACTCCCCAATTGAAAGACATAGAATGATAGAATGGATAAAGAAAAATATGAGCCATCTATATGCTGTCTACAAGAGACTCACCTCAAGGATAAGGACACAACCAGGTTAAAAGCAAACGGTTGGAAAAAGATATTCCATGCAAACAATAACCAAAAAAGCTGGAATAGCAATACTAATATCAGACAAAGTAGACTTTAAAGGTAAAACTGTTATAAGGGATGAAGAAGGTCATTACATATTAATAAAAATGGCAATGCACCAAGAAGAAATAAATATAATAAAAATTTATGCACCTAACCTGGGTGCCCTAAAATACATGAGGCACAAAATGGCAACACTGAAGGGAGAATAAATGTCTCTATAATAATAGTTGGGGACTTCAATACACCACTCACAGTATTAGATAGAACATCTGGAGAGAGGTTAAATAAAGAAACAGTGAGCACAAATAGTATGATAAATGAACTATAGCTAACAGATATCTATAGAACATTGCACCCCCTAAAAGCAAGATATAATTCCTTTTAAGTGTTCATGGATCCTTCTCCAGGATAGGCCATGTTTTGAGTAACAAGACAAGTCTCAGTAAGTTTAACATGATTGAAATTATACAAAATACTTTCTCTGATCATGACAGAATAAATCTAGATATCAATACTGGATGGAAAAAGGGAAAATTCATAAATATATGAAGATTACAAAACACACTCCTAAATAGTCATTGGGTCAAAGAAGAAATTGCAAGAGAATTCAGCAAATACTTGAGACAAATGAAAATGAGAACACAGCATATCAAAACCTATGGGACAACACAAAGGCTGTGCTGAGAGGGAAATTTATAGCCCTCAATGCTTACATTAAAATTTAAGAACCAGTGAATTTGAAGATATAAATGCATAAGTGGAGGAACTAGGAAAAGAACAGCAAACTAATCCCAAACCAAGGAGAAGAAAAGAAATAGTAAAGATCAGAGCAG
>JAQZBX010043383.1:0-21693 GCA_029593785.1 Cabassous unicinctus | reverse complement strand
TCCACCCCCCCCCTTCCACTCCCCGCCACTGTGCTCCCTCTCTATGCAGGAGCTATGGGGGGAACTGGGTATGACAAGGTAAGGAAATGCAAGTTTAACTTAAAACTCTTATCTACTAGGCCAGAAACTTGAGTCATAGTTCATCCTGTAATTTCCCAATTTAAACCTTTTAACAGCCTTAAAATGAGAGTAATTAATAATCCAATTGTCAAATTTCAGTAAAGAAAAAAAGTCTTTAAAGTTATGAAATTATTTTTCTAAATTATGATTAAAACAAATCAAACATAGTATGTTCAAGAACATGGCAGTCAGTATGATTTTAAGGATATTCACAATTTTGGAATTTTCATAATATATCTCACTGAAGCAGTGATAAACTAATGGAAGCATGTATTTCTGAAAAGCATTCCCTATAAGCTATCAATGTTCTGGTACTACATGCTAACTATTTAAGATGAAGAAAAGTTATGTTTGCATATAATCAAATTAATTTCTTATTCTAACAAGCCTTTTTTATTTTAATAGTAATTGTATATTGTAAGAAGTTTGCTTGGAGAGAGTTTTAAAAATCATTTTGATATCTTAATTATGTAAGGTACATAAAATACACGTTTTTCTTAAGGAGAAGGAAAGTAATTTTATCTTAAAATAAAACTACTGGTTATTAAGTAGTTATTAAAATATAGAATGAAATCTGAATAAATACAGAAAGTACAGGAAGTTTACAGAAAAGAATTCTTTGTGCTCAAAGTTGGGTAAAATTTAATAGGTCTATCTATTACATTTTAAAAGCCTTCATATCAAACTGTTTATTGATGCAAAACTAAATTTTGGTTCTTTCTCTCTGTTAAAGTAATAAAGTTTCTTAAATCATTAGTATAGTTTAGTAAAAGTTTATAAAGTGTTTTCTCCTGAATAATCAGTATACAAAGCAGAAAGTCTGTTTTATCAAAATAGCTTCTTGCACTTTAACTTTATGGTGTCATTGGTTGTTTAAAAAAAAAAAAAAGTTTTCTCACTTTTGAAAAAACATAACATTCAAATCTAGCAACTTTTAACACATTGCTTTTTCAAAGTCAAACCCTAAAAGGTATCCTTTTTATTTCAAATTATTGCAACAGATTTTTTTATTCCACCTTGTAAAAAAAGTAAAGTAATAAAAATAGTGAAGTCCATTTAATATGCTATAAGTTAAATGAAAAGTGTTTAAAAGGTAAAAAAGAATTGTCTAACTTTCTCTTAATCTAAAGTTGTATAGGTAAAACATTCATATGAATACTTAAAATTGTTCCTAGAGATTTAACAACGTTTTCTTCATAACAGTATAATGCTATTAATCATGGTTTTAGTTATTTTAGCATGTTATATGTCACAGAAACAACCTCTCTGCCTGGGAATCAAGAGGCCAGTGCTCTAGCCCATATCTGAATGGTCTGCCCCACCCCTGCAGAAGGAGCAGCCTTGTGGCCACCCAATAAGAAAGGCCATCAAGGGGCTGTCATGGGGTGGTGCATAGCTAGGGCATTGGGTACTCCTATAAAGTATTCTAACATAGTTTATATCATTCAAAATTGTGAGGCCTGTTCTCAACCTAAGCCACAAACAGTGATTTACAGCAGTAAACATATCCATAATGCCATGCTATGGATATGGATGGATGCTTTAGCTTTGCCAGACTCTCTTGATCACTTAAACCAGGCCCCCCCAGTGCCATGCCTGGTGTCTCTCCATTTGAGTTATTGGTTAGAGGGGATACTAAGGACCTGAAAACAATAAAGGTATATGCCACATCTGGCCATGATGTAAATGGAACTACATTGCTGCTTTGAATGTCTGCTGCTCTTTCAGGTGGTGATGGTTCAACATTGCCCCAGACTGACTCTGTTTTGTAGTGCTAAAGAGTGCTATGCACCAAGCCAATAAAACACTGGGCTTCCCTCCAAGGTCTAACAGTGCTGTAGCATACTGGTTGTGTGAAAGATATATCAAGCAGAGCAATAATTACCAGAACTTACATAATTGACATTAAAGCCTGATCCTTTGAGGAGACAATAAGTATGGTATTGCAAACCTGGAGCTCACCCATTGGTGGCCCATGTCTTAAGAGCTATAGGAGAAAGTGCAACTGTCATTTTGCTTACCAGAGAAATCTCCCTCTCTGGATACCTACTAAACACTCATGTTTGCATCTTTAGGCTAATCTTCCTGCTTCAAATAAGCTCATCCAATGTCTTCCTCAAATAGGATGCCACCAGGGTAACTGCATACAACCAATTAAACTGGTAGCTAAGTACATTTAATCCAAGTAAATCCCACTGTCCAAGGAAGTGACGATGCACCAGAAATACCTGCTGAAATGTTCAAGTGACAGTCATTGGATGACCTGAAACATTTCTTGAAAAAAACAAAACCTAAGTACCTAAAAGCAACACCCTCACAGCGTGAACCTTGTGAAACCCCTTTTTGGTGTTATAGCATAGAACTTGTTAAAACCCAGCTCAATTCTTTAAGCAACTATAGTCCTTAAAACCCAAAGACCTCTAGACCATGCAACCAGTCTGAAAATGCCGCCAGCAGCACTCCATTCTTGCTGTTCTCATACCTCTCTCACTCCTTTTAGTTTACAGCCCTCCAAAGTACCCATTCAACTATTCTTCTTGCATTATTAGTAAACCCCTGTATATTTAAATTCCTAACTCAATATATCTCTTCCAGGATTAATGCATTCCAACACAAAGACAAGCTTCTACTCATGAATGAATATCACCAGTCTCAACCATTAAAGCATATAACCTCCTCCCGGCCCCAGTAGCATAGCAAGAGACTTTTCTTTAGAAAGATACTTAGATTGCATAAATGTTACACAAAAAATATAGGGATTCCCATATGCCCAACCTTCCACACCTCCAACAACCTCCCACTTAAACATCCTTCATTAGTGTGGCACATTAATTGCAATTGATAAACACGTCCTGTGGCTTTGCCATTAAGCATGAACCATACTTCACATTATAGACCACACTCTCTCCCACACAGTTTTGCATGTATATGATGATATAAAATGGCTTATATCTGTTATTGCAATGTCATTCAGCACAATTCCCAAGTCCCAAAAAAGCTCCTGTATTACCACTGCTTTCCCTATCCTTGTACCCAGAGCCTCCAGTGGCCACTGGCTCCACATCAATGTTGTGACTTCTTCCATTGCTTGAATCACAATATGTCTGTAGTAGAATACCAGTAAGGCCACTCAAGTCCATAGCTCTTCCTCCCATCCTGAGGAGTCAGGGATGGTGATGTCCACTCCACCTCCAACTGAGAGGGGACTTATATCCCATGGGGAAGATGGATGGGATTATCTTGCCTGCATCTGCAGGCTCTCTCCATTCCCTGGGATGGCTGTTGTCCATCATCATCTCCCCACCAGTTGTCCTGGGTGAGTCCAATGAGCCGTAGAGCAGGAGTTGTGCTCCACCGAGGTTCCGAGCCCAGATGGCACATGGACAACCCAAAGACTCAAGTCTCTGGAGGTACATCTACAAACTCCAGCACCAAGTATAGGTTTGAATAGAAGGGACAGATGAGTCATGTGCAGGGAAGACATAGTTGAGACCAACTCTGTCTCTCAGGAGCACAAACTCCAAAGTAGGGCACACTGGCAAGGCACCAAACTCCAGAGCTATCTGCCCTGACATAGGACCTGAGTGTCTCCAGATCCCTCAGGAGCCCCACTATTTGGGGTGATATCCACTTTGGAATTCTATGAGATCCTACTGAGATGTGTATAAGTGTTACCTCTGGGATGACCTCCATTTTGAAGGTCCTCATTTTGAAGACTTCATTTTCAAGTCTTTTAGTCATATAAACTCATTTGTCTTTACCTTTTCCCCCTTTTATTCAAGATCTTTTTCCAGTCAGATTGCCTGTTGGTGCTTGGTAGCAATCCCTCGATGCCAGGGGGGCTCATTCCTGGGAGTCATGTCCCATGCTAGGAGGAAGGTGATGCATTCAAATGCTGAGTTTGGCTTAGAGAGAGGCCACATTTGAGCAACAAGGAGGCTCTCAGGAGGCAACCCTTAGGCACCCCATAACAAAAGACTAAGTTTCAATTTCAAGAGCAAAGATTCATAAGGTTAGTCATCAATATCAAGGGCCCATCTGTGGATCATCCTTCTTTGCCAGACACTGCCCCTGCACTTGGGGGACTGTTGCTGCTCTTTTAGAGAATGTGGCAGAGCTCTCCAGCATAGGAATTCAGTATTCTCTCATTTATTGAGTGATTTTCCACCCACTATGACAATGCCCCATGAACATTTGAACATTTTTATATACCTTATATTTATGCTCAGGTGAACTTCCTCCCATGCATCCCACATCCTTGAATCCCCACACCAATGATCTTCCCCCGCCTCAGTTGTAACCCTTCTGTGATCCAAAGCTTCTTCAAAGATGAAGCCATTACAATAGCAGAATACAATTAATAGGTAAATGAAATTATAATGATAAGTTTAAATGTAAGGGATAAAATAAATAAAAGTTTTTTTAATCTAAAATTCAAATAAAATTAAAAGATTGGGATATTAAAAATATGAAAAATGTATGAAAAAAATTTTTTTAACCTTTTGCTTTTCATCACTGCAATATCTGGTGTCTAGTCTGTACTGTGGCACCTTCTGCCTCTCATTCTCCAGTGTCCCACTATTTTTCATTCTGTTTTCAAAGATGTTTTAGGATACAGCAAAGTCACTCACAGTATACATGAGAGTCTCATATACCCAACATTTCCCACTTTCCTCCTCCCCATATTAATACCTTTTTATTTGTGGATGGTAGCATTGTTATAACTGATATACAAATAGTGAAACATAGCTACTAAAGATTGTCAATGGTTTACACTCTGGTTTACATTTTAGACCATACACTTTTATAAATTTTGGTGATATTTACTATATATTGTGTCCATCACTATATGGTAATGAAGAACATTTCCACTGACCACTAAAAACCCCCTGTTTGATCTATTCTGTTCCTCCCACGACAACCCCCTGGAGCCCATGACTATCCCCTGGCTTGACTTGTTGGATGACAAGATTCATAGTTACATGCAACAAGAGGTCTTGACACACTGGTTTGTCTTCCCTTATTAGGACCCGCCCTTGCTCTTGAAAGACTCCCACTTATTTCTGAAAAAATCGGTCCTCCCAAAGATGGAGTCCAAATCCTTCTTTATGTGGGTCTCCACCCAATGATACAACACATTTTAACAGAATGAACACTCACACACTTCCTAGAAGCCTGCTCCAGGTGCGCCCTGTCCTGAATGCCCCCCAACTAACATCCTAAACCAATGACTCTTCCTTGTCATATTGCCACAAGAACATTCTCACCTCTGTACTTTCAACCTCATACCCACAAATCCCCAGTGTTCACCTGGTCCGTCTCCCAACCGTACCCCCAGTATCCTGGACCTTCTAACTCACCCTTCCCAATCTACCCACCTGTCAATCCTGTACCACCCAACCCAATAATATCACTACCCTCCTGCCCTATCCCTTCAATATGTAACTACATTCTATCACTTTACCTAGATTATGTCCAGATAGGCGATGGCTCACAACCTTCTCTTCTCTTTCTATTTATTGTAAACTTATCTTACAGACAATAGCTCTCTGAGATTGCTCAATTTCCTTAATTCATACCAGTGAGGTAATGTACTGTTCATCCTTCAATGCCTGGCTTAGCAAGACACCTTTTACACCTTGCCAGGCAGGGCCTACAGTACCTAATCAGCAGAAAGCAGATAAAGAAAAATGACCTTCACCCTTCAACATCCCCTTAAGATTAAGGGTGTACAAATACTCTGAGGGAGGATTTGAGGTAGGATAGAATAGGGAGCTTAGGAGGATGAGAGCAGAATACTTAATAAGCCTGGTAAGAGAAACTGAGGCATTAGTCTGTTTAGTAGCATTAGCCTACTGAGTCACACAGGCAAGTTAGGAAGGCAGCTTTCAAGCACAGACCCTGTAGTTTGCAATACACACACACACACACACACACACACACACACACAAACACACACACAGGCTGCATTACCAGAAGGAAGCCAGCAAAGAAGGAAGGGGTGAAAGGGGCATCACCAACACCGACCCACCTAGTTTTCAGGTTCTCCCTGCCTCATGGACAGTGGTATCACGACTCTTGGAGAGTGACCAGAACCTAATCACCACCAGTCAACATGCTCTGCAGAGGTCATAGATAGCAGCCAGAAGCCAATTGTCACTAGACAGCACCCCCACACCCCTAGGCACCCCAAACTCCTGGATCCCCACACTCGAAGCCTTTGCTTATCAGCACAGACCCTGGAGTCCTGTATCCCCATAAAACGGGGGACCTCAGGGCAGAACTTCACACTCTTTCCCTTGAAAGTACCTGCCAATAACTCTGAAAGGTATACTTTTTGTTTCTCACTTTAACTCCCAATAAATGCTTTGCTTGCCTGATTAATTTGTGGCTCATCCTTGAATTATTTCTCATGATGAACCCAAGAACCAAACACTGACCACTGTCTCCAGTAACAATACCATCCAGGCTACATCATTTTTTCTCCTATTTTTCAGAAAGCTAGATGAGCACAGTGCTGATAGTGTTAGCTAAACTGCTCTGGGTCTTATTGTAGCATTTTAGTGCTTCCTGAGAAAGAGAGCTTGAGCCAGTCTAATTCAAATTTGGAAAGTAAATGCCCAGAGGCATGAAGGAAATTATCATGCATAGTGGCTTAGGGACCTTTGGCTAGGGTGTTTTCAGACATGCCTCAGATATTGTGTCCTGTTGAAACAGTAGCAGGACTCATGCTGAATGAAGATATAAGGGAAAACACAGCCAGGACATTCAAAAACTATATTACCATGGGGTGGGCCAAGATTCTTTCTGAAGTAAGAGGCCCTGACCACCAAGGCTATTGGTCAAAAAGCATTTATTAGGGGACCTTACTTACTGAAAGCAGCAGCTACCTCATAAAGAACAACAAGACTGGCAATAAGTTCACTGGAGACTGTCCACATCTTCAGTAACCACCCAATAGATTATATATAGCTGAGGAAGTAAAAGTGGTTAAAAGCCAAGGCTTGCATACAAGTTTTGGGAAAATATTGTGGTGTGTGCTCTTTTCTCAAAAAAGATATGCTCAAGGTGGGCAGTGTTCAAGATAGCAGCAGCCCAAACTCTTCATGTTTCTATGGAGTTATGGGTAGAGCTATGGAGTTATACCTAAGAAAAGAGGTAGGAATGAGGTCAACCTTTGGTCAGGTATGAGTTGCTATAAATATTATGCAATCCACACTCTTGACAGGTTTTACATGAGTCCTTTTTTGCTAGAGTCTCTGGACCATGGTTGAACAATAGTTTAACACTACACAGATGTTAAGTGAATCTTCTGATATGGATATATGTATACTAATGTACCATTCTGGGATACCTCAGAATCAGTCCTTGCAGAGTCCCTCTACCAATCTCTTGATGGGCTATTCCTCCTGTGAAGGCCTCTGTTTGTAGGAAAGCTTGTTTTACAACTAGGAATTACTTTTCTAAGATGGTATATTGTTGCTCAGCTCCTTTGAAGAGATGAGACAAAAAAACCCATGGGGATTCATATCTTACTGTCCTTTTTCCATAAGACCCATACAGTCCATCCTCTGTGATGGAGACATCTAGCTCAAATGTCATAGCTTGCCGAGCATGTGGTTTGGGCTACTAAATGTTTGCTTTGGCAGAGGCCTCCTCTTCCTTGCACACCCAATCCCATTCTGCACTTATACAAGGGCTTAGGCATTGTGCCAAATTAGAAATGAATGCCATTCAATAGTCCAGTAATCCCACAAAAGTCTACACCTTTTAAGCAATTGAAGGTGTGTGTAAGCTTAGATCTTATTTTGCACAGTAGGTGGTAAAACATGAGCCTAACCTGATCATATGATCCCCAGGAACATGATGATATTTTCTGGTCCCCATGTTTTCTGGAGTTTGATTGCCCATCCTCCTTTCTCTATGGCTTTCTGTAAATTTCTTGAGTTTACAGAGGTAAACAAAGTATCATCCAAATAGAGTTCTATAGGTACTTTTATAAATGGATCCAGGGCAGACAGGTCCTTGGCTACTAATCCATGACAGATGATAGGGCTATGTATATATGCTTGAGGTGGGACCTGGAAGTCCCACTGTTATCCTTCCTACAAGAAAGCAAACATATCTTGTGACTGTTTATCTTTTGTTTCACTTCAGAAAGCATTGGACAAATCCATAATAACATAATAGTGCCTAGAAAGGTTGTTAATCATTTTAATATTTATAATACATTGGGTATGGCAACCTAGATGGCAGGAATCACTTTGTACAGCTCCCAAAAAACTAGTCATTCAATTTGTTCCATGTGGTTTACATACAGGCCAAACTGCGTTATTGAAAAGACTCAGTGCTTGTTAGATAATTTGTAATGTTTCCAATTCCAAGATACTTGTATATATTTCTTTCTGCCCCCAGGCAGGGGATATTGTTTAATAGCCACCATTCTCCTTGGACCTTAGTCATGGTAAGAGGTTAGGTTCCCACCTGGCATGCCTCACAGCACTAACTTTATATTTCTCGTCATTAGAAGAAATTCTCCTATAGTGGCATCTAAAGCAGCCCCTGAGAGTATTTACTCCTAGTACAATTGCAGCTATAGGGGTATGCACACATATAACTGTAGGATGGAAGAGCTTGACTTGTTTGAAGAGAAGAACAAGTATGTATGTTCTCCCACATCCATATCCTTATGCCAGTGTCCAGAGTTCTAATTAACCCTTATCCCCACATCTTTCATAAATTACATAACCCATTCTCACTTGAGTATATCCACACCTGTGGTAATATGGCTGAGGAACAAAAGTGGCTCAATGTCAAGGGCTTGCTTACAAGTTTGGGAAAATATCTTGGTAAGTGCTCTTTTCTCAAAACAAGATGTACTGGGGGTGGTCAGTGTTCAAGGTTATAGCAGCAAAATTCAGCCTGCTTCCAGGAAGTTATGGGGAGGGATGCCTGAGATTGGCAAACAGGGCAAAGTCAATCCTAGGTCAGGTAGGAGATGGTATATGTATCACACAATCAGGAATTATAATTTCTAAGGGCTTTCAAAGACTTATTAATTTTTTTATTTTCATATAATTTTATTTTATGTTCTTCCAAACCAAATTTTTATGGCATAAGAATAAACTAAATAACTCCTAGGACTTAAAAACTTGCCTTATATTTTGTGGAAATTCAAAATCTATTTCTTTATTTTTAGTCTTAAAAATGCATTCAATGTTCCCAGGTTCAAAATAGGTGGATTAAAGAGTCACTTCTCTGCATCTCTATGGGTTTAGGGTATATTTAAAGTCCACTTCCTTTGTGAACTTGTAGAAGTTTCTAAGACATTGCAGATTTCCAAAATAATTTTCAGAATTACCCTAAATGTGTTTAAAGTACTGGTTTGCATTTCTTTGCATTTACTTCAAACTTGGGTATTGCAGAAGAATTAGCAGTGTGAGTATTTCAGGGGAAATTCTCCCTGAAGCAGCCTAAAATTAACCTGAATCTCATTTAGACTTGAAGGTCTGTGAATTATCCATGCCATCTTCATTTGGAAAGAATCCTATTAGGTTTTTTGTTGGCTAAGTGCTGTTTAATTTTGAATCAGTACTATTTATCCATTTTTTTCTTTTGTTTTTAGTGCTTTGGATGTAAGGTCCAAGAAACCAATCACAAGATCTTGAAGATGTTTCCCTACATTTTCTTCTAGGAGTTTTATAGTTCTAGTTTTTGTATATAGGTCCTTGATCCATTTTGAACTAATTTCTCTATAAGGTGTGAGATAACGGTCCTCTTTCTTTCTTTAAGATATGGATATCCAGTTTTCCAGCACCATATGTTGAATAAGCTGTTCTGGCCCAAGTTTGACAGCCTTGTCAAAAATCACTTGACCATAGATGTTAGGGTCTATTTCTGAACTCTCGATTCAATTCCATTGGTCAAACTGGCTATCATTATGCCAGTACTATCCTGTTTTTACCACGGTACATAGACAATATGCTTTAAAGTCTGGAAATGAGAGTCCTCCAACTTGGTTGTTCTTTTGTAAGATATTTTGGCTATTTGGAGAGACTTGCCCTTGTAAATAAATTTGATGATAGATTTTTCCAGCTATCCAAGGAAAGATATTGGAATTTTTATTGGGATTATAGTGTCTGTAGATAAGTTTGGGTAGAATTGACATATTAATGATATTTAGTCTTCCAATGAATTAACACGGGATATTCTACTATTTATTTAGATCATCATTGGTTTCTTTTAACAATGTTTTACAGTTTTCTGAATACAGGTGCTTTATGTGCTTAGGTGAATTTATTCCTAAATATGTGATTCTTTTAGTCACTGTTTTAAGAGGGAAAGCTTTCAGTCTTTCACTCTTTAGTACATTGCTAGCTGTAGGTTTTTCATATATGCACTTGATCATATTGAGAAAGCTTCCTTATATTTCTATCTTTTGGAGTGTTTTTATCAAGAAGAATGCTTTATTTTGTCAAATATCTTTTCTATATCAATCAAGAGGATCATGTAATTTTTCTTCTTCAAATTATAAAAGTGTTTTATTACACTAATTGATTTTCTTGTGTTGAACCACCCTTGCATAACTGGTATAAAGCCCACTTGATCATGATGCATATATTTTTTAATATGTTTCTGGATTCAATTAGCAAGTATTTTACTGAAGATTTTTCATCTATATTCATTAAAGAAATTATGTGTATTTTTTTTCACAATATCTTTAGTTGGTTTTAGTATTAGGGTGATGTTAGCTTCATAGACTGTGTTTGTTATCATTCTTCCTGTTCAATTTTTTGGAAGTGTTTGATCAATATTAGTATGATCATCTATAAATGATTGATAGAGTACACTTGTGAAGCCATCTAGTCCTGGGCTTTTCATTTTGGGGAGGTTTTTGATGACGGTTTCAATTTCCTTACTGTGATTGATAAAGTCTGTTATTTCTTCTAGGGTCAGTATGGATTGTTCATGTGTTTCTAGAAATTTTTTCATGCCATCAATGTTGTCTAGTTTCTTGGCATACAGTTGTCCATGGTATCCTCTTATCTTCTCTTGCACTTATTCTGGGTCAGTGGTAATGTCACCCTTCTCATTTCTGATTTTATTAATTGGCATCTTCTCTGTTTTTCTTTGTTAATCTAGCTAATGGCTTATCAATTTTGTTCATCTTATCAAAGAATCAACTTTCAGTTCTGTTGATTTTCTTTGTTTTTTTATTCAATATTTCATTTATTTATGTTCTAATCTTTATAATTTCTTTCCTTCTGCTTGTCTTGGGATTGGTTTGCTGTTCTTTTTCTAATCCCTTGTGGTGTGTAGTTATGTCTTTCATTTTAGCTCTTCTTTTTTAGTATAAGCATTGTGGGCCATAAATTTCCCTCTCTGCACTGCCTTTCTTATATCCCATATGTTTTGGTATATTGTGTTCTCATTTTCCTTTATCTTAAGGTATTTACTGATTTCTCTTGTAATTTATTCTTTGACCCACTGATTATTTAAGTGTCTATTTTAATGTCCATATATATTTATGATTTTTTCCTTTTTCTTCTTGTTATTAATTTCCAACTTTATTCCATTATGATAAGAAACAGTGTTTTGTATAATTTTAATGTTTTTAAATTTATTGAGATCTTACTTATGTCCCAACACATGGTCTATCTTGGAGAAAGATCCATGAGCACTTGAAAAGATGGTATATACTGCTGTTTTGGGATGTAATGCTCTACAAAGGTCTGTTATGTCTAGCTCATTTAATATATTATTCAAACTCCCTGTTTCCTTATTTATCCTCTGTCCAGATGTTCTATCTAATGCTGAGAGTGGATTGTTAAAGTTTCCAACTATTATTGGAGAAGCATCTATTCCTCCCTTCAGTTTTGGCAGTGTGTGTCTCATGTATTTTCAGGGCACCTATGTTAGGTGAATAAATATTTACTATTGTCATTTCTTCTTGGTGTATTGTCCCTTTTATTAATGTACAGTAACATTCTTCTTCTCTTATAATAGCTTTGTATTTAAATCTATTTTATAAAATACTAGTATCACTACACCCATTCTTTTTTGATTGCTATTAGCATGGAATTTTTTTCCAACATTTCACTTTCAGCCTGATTGTGTCCTTGTATCTAGGGTGAGTATCTTGTAGACAATAAATAGATGCATCAAATTTTATTATCCATTCTATCAGTCTTTCTCTTTTATTTAGGGTGTTCAATCCATTAAAATTCAGTGTTATTACCATGAAAGTGTTTCTTACTTCTAGAGATTAGTGTGGGCTGAGCTAAGATGGGGTCAAAGTAGCTCATGCAGGGCCCAGATCTCTTGCTGTATGTGGAGAAGGTGTAGAAGCATTCTGAGGGATCCACTCTGGGATGCCATGCAGGCCAGGAGAGTGCATCATGCTTTGTCCAGAGGGACTCTGGTCAGGGAGACAGAGAAGCCAAAGGGAAAACGATGAATTGATATCCCCAAGGCTGGGAATGCGACCCATTCCCCACCTCCTGAGGGGAACAGCCTTAGTAAAATCTGCAGCTCAGCAGCCAAGGGAGAGGGGAAGGGACTTCTCCTTGGGAAAAGGGAGGGTGTAGCAGAAGGCTGAGTGTCATTGCTCTTCAGCAAATGTAACTACCATAATTTTCTGTTTCAGAAGATCTAGTGGAAATTGAAGGATTCATGTCTGTGGAAGAGTCTGCTGAGGAGCACCATTTGCTAGCCAGGAGGGAAAGTGAAGGAAGACAAGCTAGTCTCTCCTGATTCCTTCCCAGGAATTGTAGACTTGGTTTGGACCCCATGAGCAACTCCCTGCCCCTGTTTCACTACTTAAGCAGGGCAATATTAAAGTTATAAAAAATTATAATAAAAATCAAAGAAGAGTGTTAAATAAAGCCATTAGACAGTAAAGAGAAATTAATCAACAGAGCAAAATCATCAACATAAATGCCTAGGTATCAAAAAAATATAACAACCCATACTAAGAATCAGAAAGATATGGCCCAGTCAAATGAACAAACCAAGAAACTACATGAAACTCAACATTTAAGACAACAAATAAATGATGTTCACACAAACTTCCTTTAACAATTTAAGGAGATGAAACAAAATATGTCATATTAAGATGACACTGTGTGAGAATAAAAAACAATTTTAAAGGCTGCAAAAAGAAGTAACAGAGCTTATGGGAGTGAAAGATATAATGGATGAAATTAAAAATACATTAGAGGCATATAACAGCAGATCTGAAATGTTAGAAGAACAAATAAGTGAATTAGAAGACAGAACATCTGAACTTGAAAAGATAGGATAATAGAGAAAAGAATGCCAAAAATTGAACAGGTTCTCAGGGAATTGAATGACAGCATGAAGCACACAAACATCCACATTAGAGGTATCCCCAAAGCAGAAGAGAATGGAAAAGGGGTAGAAAGAATATTTGAGGAAATACTGACTAAAAACTTTACAACCCTCATGAAAGACGTCAATATCAATAATCAAGGACAACATACCCCAAACAAAATAAATCTTAATATACCTACTACAAGACATCTACTCTTCAGGTTGTCAAAGGCCAAAATAAAGAGAGGATTTTGAGAGCAGCAAGAGAAAAGCAATTTATTACTTACAAGGGAGCTTCAATAAGGTTATGTTCTGATCTCTCATTATGAAATGAAGGCAAGGAGGGAGTAATATGATATATCTAAGGAAATGAAAGAGAAAAACTGCCAGCCTAGAATACTTTATCTGGCAAAAGTATCCTTCAGAAATGAAGGTGAGTTTAAAGTCTTTACAGAAAAACAAAATCTGATAGAGCAAATTGACAAGAGACCAAATCTACAAGAGATATTAAAGGGTGTGTTACAGCCTCGAAGGAAAAGACAAGGAAGATAGCCTTGGAGAAGAGTGAAAAATGAAGAACATAGTAAAAGAAATTGAAAGGCTTAAAAGACACAATAGTAACATATGACAACAGAAAGCCACGGGATAAAGTGGGCCAAGTAACACCTTTATAGTAGTAACACCAAACCCATTTTAAGTAAGAACTTTGATGAGGTTACTTCAGTTAAAGTAAGGGCCAACTCATTCAGGATGGGTTAATCCTGAATTAAGATTATGCACAAACATATATTTCTTATGAGTATTCAGGTGTATGCATTTGTGGAGGGCAGATGGCATGAGGTATGAACAACTATCTCCTTCTATGTATAAACAATTATGTCCTTCTCTGTATTAACATCAGTGAACTTGAATAAAGAATGGTCAACCTCAGGCATTTTGATGAGGTGGATAACCAGTCAAACACTGGGTTCTGATATCCTTTATTCTGAAATACTAGAATACTTCTCAGGCTACTTAATTTTCCAAGCCAGGAAGAAAGAATTAAACTTAGAATTACCTATTTCTTTCAATCAGTGAAATACACAGTCCTTTTTAGCAGCTTACTGGTTGCTTGAGCTAGTTTTTAACTTTTAGACACTTCAGTAATATCTGAATAATAGAGCTCATAATACATTTCTCAAAATATGCATTATGATGAGGATTAATTGATATAATGAAGTTAAAATCTCAATATTTTCTCAATAAATTATTATTATTTTTACATTGTTTGATCTCAACCAGATATAGCACTCTAATATGATGATTTCTTGAACTTTAAAAGCGTGAGACAACCTTTAATGTCTGGATTTGCATATGGAAGTGAGGTAACAGCTAACTGAACTTTGGTGTGTGCATTTGGGGCTGAACCTTTATAACCTATACCAATGCAGTAACATGGAGGAAAGATCTGCATGGTAAACAAGGTAAATGGCAAACTGTATTTTGAGTACTGATTTCATCAGACATTTTCAGTATGTTTTCACTAAATGATATATTATTTCCAACCCTGATAAGCACAAGTGGGTTAAATGTTTATTCCTTATTTATTTTCTTTTGTCTCGCCTTCCACAGCCATCTATTTCTGCAATGTTAGTCCCTAGCAATAAATAATTTGGTTGCAGTTGATTTGCAGGTCATTCATTTTATTGGTCTCTCTTGATTTTATTGATTTATTGCCTTAGATTAATCTTGAAAATGATTCTTATGAAGCAGTAAATTCCAGTCTTTGGTTCTATGCCATTCCTATCTAATATTTTCCTGCCAGTTAACATATACCATTCCAGACTACAAGGTCTTTTCTCCTATTCTTCAGAAAGCTAGATTAGCACAGAGCCTACAGAGTTCCAGAACTGCCCTGAAGCTCCAAAATGCCTCCATAGTGCCTGAGACAGGCCATGCCCTGAGGCCCAAGGGACATTATCTTGGATAGTGGTTTATGGACATTTGGATAGGATCTATTTAGACATGCCTCAGGAAATACCATTTCTAAGAACTTTCAGGGACCTATTAATTCTTATGTTGTTATATAAATTCATAATCTGCTTCTAAATCATGTTTCTATCAAGCATAGGTAACAAATAGATGACTCTTAAGACTGAAACTATTTTGTTAGATTTTCTGGGAATTTCCAAATTTTATTTGATTAATTGTAGTCTGATGGCCTCGCTAAATTTGCCTGTAGTGATGTCTACATTACTGGTGTCCCTGTGGTTGTGAATTCAGCTATGGTTGCCTTGGTAACATGTTGTTTTATTTGTTTTATGTCATTACATTATTCACCTAAGAAATCACTCAGCTGAGAGAAAATGCAAAGCCCTCTCTACCTATAGGTCTCATATAACTCTGATTGCATAATTTTGGGAGGCTTTAAATCTTTGCTTGCTTTAGACCAACCTAATACATATCCTAAGGATAAAATATTTGCACTGTTTTACACCATCATTCCTCCTATATTCAATCCCATAATTTATATTTTGAGAAAATCAGAGATGAAAAATGACATGAGAATGTATTTTTTTTGTATTACTTAGGGTCTCTAGGGAAAGAGAACCATATATATACATATATTATGCAAATATTATGGTATTTTTATAGGAATTGTGGGGATAGGCAAGTCCAAATTCTGTAGGGCAGGCTGCAAGCTAGGAACACCAATGAAGATTTTCAATGAATTTCCCAGGAGAAGCTGCTTGGTTGAATCAGAGATGGAAATTCTCCCTTCTGACTGCTGAAATCATTAGTTCTCCTTTAAAGGCCTTCAACTGATTAGATGAGGCTTCACTCATTGTTGAAGGCAATCTCCTCAGCTGGTTGTAGATGTTATCAGCCATAGATGCAATCAAATTACTGATGATTTAAATCCATGAAATAGTCTCATAGCAACAATCAGACCAATGATTGCATGACCAGACAACTGGACACCATAACCTGACAAACTTGACACATGAACTTAACCATCACAGGTGTCAAGCATTATTTTTGAAGGAAGAACACAAGGAATGTGGAATCAAAAATATAGAAGCAACATCAAAGATTAATTATTCTATTGCTATCATGAATGCAATGAATGAGGATAATATGACTTAGACATTTCTAGCAACTACAAATCAAATACTGAATATGCTATGCAAAATGAATTGGAAGAACAATTTTGTGGGCTATTGACATGGAGTAGTTTGGATACCTGAAAAAAAAAAATCTGTGTCAAAGCATGTAATGCAATTCTATTTTGAGCAGTGCACTTAAATTTAAAAATTTGTTTGATAATTTTATTCAAAATTTCAGGCCTTCCAGAAAGACCACATGGCAACACATTGCCACATTGTGTGGTAATTGAGAAGTTAAATTTGTAGTTTAAAGAATAATTTTTAAATTTATATTTGATATTTACCCATATACCCTCTACTGGCATTCAAAACCAGTTGATCAATAAAGAAAGCAGTATAATGGATCTCACTTTAATCTCAAGGGTAATTTATATATCTCTCTGAAATTAATTGATTCATCTGCAGTTTGAAATTGATTGCAAGGAAGAGAAATCATTCTAGTATTGTGAGGATATGCTCATTATCCTCTTTTTTCCTGGTAAAACTGGGTATGAATCTCTAAACTACTTCTAACTGATGATACTTTGGTGATTGTCATGCAAATTACTAGTATTGTAAATAAATATCTAGAAGTAGAATAGTTGGCTCATAATTTATGATAGATTTAGTAGGTATCCTTAAATAGTATTTTAAGGTAGATGTACAATTTTCCACCACTAACAGCAACATAATAGTTTCATCATATTGGCAATTTGTGTTTTTTCTCTCTTTTCTTTACATTGATCAAGGTAAAGCCTTCTGACTTTTATTAATCCTTTCATAGAACCAACATTTTGTCTTTGCTGATATTCTCTATTTAGAACTGTTAGTAATGTTATTGAATTCTTTCCTTACATTTATTATATCCTTGTCTCTATATCATTTGGATTTAATTTTCTTTTATTTTCATACTTCTTGATACCTAGGGCATTTAGATTACTGATTATCAAACATTTTATTTCTTAATGACAGAGGTTATGGCATTATACATTGCACAGATTTTAAAAGGAATATAAGGTACAATTATAAATACATTAAGGTAAATAAATTCATAAACTTAGAATTGGCATATTCTTTGAATGTTTTAAATTGCAAAAACACATTAAAAATAATAACAGATAATTTCAATAGCCCTATATATATTAAAGAAATAGAATTTGCTGTGTTTTTTTTCAGGTCTTCCCACAAGGAATCCCCAGATCAAGGTACTACATTTGTGAATTCTATCATACGTTAAAATAGAAGTAATACCAATTCAAAACAAATATTTCCAGAAAAAGGAACAGAATAGAATGAACTATATCTGAACTCACTCTAGTAGAACATTTCTGAGAAATTTTCAGCATTTCTCAGAAAATAAAAAAAAATAAAATAGGATAACATTTCTTTGTATTTTTTAGGATTTACTACTTAGAGACCATATCACCAATAAATACAGACAATTTTGCTTCTTCCTATTCAATCTGTTTGATGCAATTTTTTTATTAAGTGAGGTTGGCAGGTTTGAGCTATGTGATATCAAGATCCCAAAATTGCTTGCAAAGATTACTTTTACCAAGTAATCAGAAATTGAATTTTAGAAATGACATTATAGAAGCCTCAAAATTCTTAATATGTAAATATTTAATAGTTAGTAGTCAATGATATTTGACAAAATATGTGCAAAGTAGCTACATGGGAACCTATATAACTTTGATGAGGAAAATTAATGAACACCTCAATAAATGGGAGAACATTCTGTACTCATAAATGAAACAAGTCAACATTTTTATGATGTCTTTTGTACCACCCACAAAATTAGTTCCCAAATTCAGTGCTGTCTTCTCCAAAAGAACATAAACTGGCTTTTTTTTTTTTGGAATTTCAAAATATAGTTATAATATTTATTTGGAAATTCAATTCATCTAGACCAACCCACCTGAGTTTATAAAAGAATAAATTTGGAGAAATTATACTTCTTAATTTCAAGGCTTATATAAAACTACAGTAATCAAATTAGCGTGATATTTTCACAAATATGGAAACTATTTGAATTTGATTAAAATCCAGAATTAGATCCACATCTATCTATTCAGCTAGATCTAAGCAGTGGACTGTAGGCAATTCTGTGGAGAAGGGATCATGTTTTCAACATATGTTAGTAGAACAATTGGATATCCATACACACAGATAACGAACCTCACATATTACATATACATTAATTCAAAATGGATCATAGGCATCTATATAAAATATAAAAATATTTTTCTTAGAATGAAACCTAATGAATATCTTCCAGTCCATGGATGAGGCAGAGTTGTTAGATACAATACAAAACCATGATCAAGAAAAGAAAAGGCATGATAAAAGGATTTCAACAAAGTAATGTTTTGCTATAAGAATGAGATTATAAGTAGAATGCAAAAATCAGTTATACAGTAGAACATATTTGAAAAATATAGTTTTTAAAGAGCTACTTAGAAGAATATACAAAATATTTTACATATTAATAAGAAAACTTGAACAACCCATTTAAAATTGAACCAATGTTTGGAATAGATTCTTCATTAAGGAAGATTACACTTTGCAAGTAATACAAGAACAGATGCTAATGCAAATTTTCTCACTGCCCTGATTTTGTGATGATTAGGGTAGGCTAAACATTCACTATATTAGAAACCATGCATGTGTCCCCAGACCTAGTTTCCCTCCTGAGGTCTGGTTTTTAGAATGCTGGTAATAAACCAAGCCTGATTTATTATATGACCATCGTGTACGGGAAATTACTGTAACTCTAGGTATCTTTGGTCAACCTTAAGAGATATAGCAGGGACACGGATGTGGCACAAATGGTTGGGCATCTATCTCCCATATGGAGGGAACTGGCTTTCAATCTCTGGACCTCCCGGTAAAAACAAAAAAAAGAAAAATATAGAAGGCACGTGGGCTCCCAGGCCCTGTGTAGGCGAGACCCCAGGCCCCACGCATGGGTGCACCATCAGGCGCCACGAGCAGGTGCACCATCAGGCCCTGTGAGTGGGTGAGGACCCCAGGTCCCATGCATGGGTGCACCACCAGGCCTCACGAGCGGGTGCACCACCAGGCCCCGTGTGCAGGGGCACCATCAAGCCCCACAAGCAGATGAGCACCCAGGCCCTCTGTATGGGTGCACTGCCAGGCCCCATACATGGGTATGCTGTCAGGCCCCATGTGTGGGTGTGCCATCAGGCCCTGTGTGCGGATTCACCACCAGGCCCCATGAGCCACACAACAAGATGACGACATAATAGGAGAGTGACACAAGGAAACGCCAAGATGAGATGTGCCAAAAAACCAGGAACTAAGGTAGTGCAGGGGGTAGGATGCCTCTCTCTGACATCGGAGGTTCCAAAGATCGAATCCCAGTGAAGACAGGAGGAGAAGGATGAGAATAGAGCAGGAAACAGACACAGAGAGTTGCCCAGGGAATGGTCAGAAAAACAGCAAAAGCAGAGAGGGAGGGGGTAAAAATGGATAAAATAAATAAATAAATCCTTTAAAAAAACGTATAAGGGAGTAAGATGGACTATAGTTAGCAGTAATACTTTTACGATGCTCTTTCATAATTTGTTAACAGATGTTTCACAACCATGTAAAGTATTTGTGGTGGGGTGATATATGGGAGCCCTGCATGATGTTATATATGTTTGTTTTGTAAGTTCACAATGTTTACTAAACTTTTATTTTTTATGTATTTTCATGTATGAATGATATACTTCAATAAAATGTTTTTAAAATGAAAAAAAGAAAAGATGCTTAACATTATTAGTCATTATGTAAATACAAATGATATCGCTTCTTGCCACTTGAATGACTGAAATTATAGGTTGATTATATAAAATGTTGTGAAGAGGTGGAAAAACAAGAATTTCATACAATATTTTTTTTCATTCCTTAGTTGAAACATGAAGACTACGAAGAGTTGAAGTTTGGTATTTCCCTTCTCCCAAATATGTTAGACTATGGAAAATCCCACCTTGGTTTCCCCTGAGGGTAAGCATTTAAAATGAGAACAAAGTGCTCAGGTTTTATTTCAGAGTGGTCACTTTTCCATTCCCCTGCTGGATAAAAAAGGATATTTTTCTCTGAAATTCTGAGTGAAAATCAGATAGAGCTTCTGGAAGTAAGACTCATGTAAATGTGGGGTGCCCCTAAGGCTTGGCCACCTGTAAATTTTGTCTCTCAAACTAGCCCATGCTTTCACTCCAACAATTTGTTAATTACACTTTAGTTTTCCTCCCTTAGGCTGACTACACCTGTGGTTTTTGCTCCAGGTAATTTGTGATTGTTTTTATCTGCCTGTCTCTCCAGGTCTCCAGGAGGTAGTTTTCCCTGGAAGCTCCCCTCTCTGAAGGATCTCCAGATTTGTTGACATGTAGGTTTTCAGCTTTTTTCTTGTTGGGAGGGTAGAAGTGATAACTATCCAAGCTCTTTACATTTTGGAAGAGAAAGCCCTTCATTATCTTTCAATTTTAGGTATTTACAAACTTTTCTAGTATTGTTTTTTTGCTTAAATAAGATATTTAGCAGAATATCCTTTTAATTACCATATATATATATATATATATAATAATTTATTGTTACCTTCTACCTTAAATTCATAGTTATTTACATATACAAGCATATATATTTACATACATACATATATATGTTCACAGACACACAGATATCCTTTAAGTTCTGTTTCTCTGAAAAGCCCTATCTAATTCATAGAGTTTAGTGGGTTCCCAGGTAAGGAATAGTGGAAATGCATGAATAAAGGGAAAAAATCCTATAAAATATAATAAACTTTAGGGACTTTGCATGGATCCATGCGAATAGTCTGCACTCAACAAAGGGGTAAGATTAACTCAAGGCTATCCCCTCTAGATTCTACTGGCACTGTCCTCCTCTTCCACCCAAGAGGGGGGAAAAAAACACAAGCAACGAAAACAAATCTAATATAATAAAAACTTGAGTATACATTTTTATTTTCCTATAGAATTTCATTAATAAGTTTCCAGTACGTAAAAGCAGTGACAGGGACCTTTTCAGGACCAAAGGTTTGGTAGTAGTCCTTTAGACAATCTCCGACCCTTAACCAACATTTCTGATCTAT
>JAQZBX010043382.1:0-21689 GCA_029593785.1 Cabassous unicinctus | reverse complement strand
GTAAAAAAAAAAAAAGTATTCTATTGAGGACTGAATTGCCAAAATTGACAGATTTTTTTTTTTATCAGTCACTTATATCTATTGTTTATGACATAGACATCTCCAAGAAACTTTCTTACTTATGGGAAAAAATTATTATATTTTGATAATTTAAGCAATGGTTAAATCACTGAAAGCATCATAAAATAAATCAAACCCCCAGTGAGATACTTTTCAAGTCAATCTAGTTCATATGGTAATGTTAATTTGACTTACTTAAGAGAAGGATTTACTTACCAGTGAAACTCTCTAACTGTACAAATGAAAAAAAAAAAAAAAAGGTGTGAAACTTATAATTTAAGCAGGACACAATAGCCGGGTGGTAAATAGATTTACATTTTACCTTGAAAAGTTCAGTTCAAGTAGTCATCATTACTAAAGCAATTACTTTGCGTGGTTTTTCTGAGCTTAAAAAGCAGCTTGGAGGCTTTTTCTAAAGGTTCTGATGGCTGACATCTTTTTGTAAGATCGGTAAATAAGTAAGGGATCCATTCATTTAGAAAAGTTGAATATTTAGCAGTAAGAAAACATTATTCAGTTTAGCTTCTATTATATTTATGACTGGAATTGACAAAGAGAAAAGTAAGACTAGGTGGAATGTGTAATATAAGCAGGGGAGAGGAATCAGGAAATGTAATTTAACTTTTTTCCTATCCTTCATTTAATTTTTAATATAATTATTTTTTCTATTATAAAAGTAATACAACATCATGTAAAACAAAATACAAAAGACAGAAAAAAAAACAGAACAAAATCACTCTTGATATTACTACTACCACTTAGGGAAGAGAAGCCATTATGAGTATTTTGATGTGTACATGTATATTTGTGCATACAAAAACATAGGATTATACTCAATGTGTGGTTCTGGATTCTGCGTTTCAAACTAGCAATATATTATGAATATTTGTTTCTGTTAATAAATAATGTTTCTGTGGCATGATTTTTATTGATTACATAACATTCTATTCAAGGATGCATTATAATTTGCCTAGCCGATCTCTTATTCTTGGACATGTAAGTTGCTTCCAATTTTTCTCTATTAAAAATAATCTAGAATGAATATCATTGTACAAAACTTTTTGTGACTATCCCTGACTATGTCCTTGGGATAAATTACTATAAATAGATTTATTGACTCTAAGATATGTGCATTTCTTAGGCTTTTGATGCATTTAGTTATACCATTTACACGTTGCTATGGTCCAACTAACAGTGTCTGAAAATGTCTATTTGCTCATATCCTCATCAGTTCTTGGTATATAACTTTATATAGCTCAAAGAAGAGCTCTCAATGGTTTGAAAAGAAAGAGTACAAAGAGGTGGGAAGAGGTTGAGCAGAAGTAAGTGATGTTTTTGTCTAAGGGATGCTGCAGGCTGCCACAGGTTATGAAGAGCAGCTTTCTCCAAAGTGAACTTGCCTTTTCAGAGGTGGCTCAGACTCTGCTTGCTAACTTGACACGGTTGAAATGTCCCTGTTTGCTTTGAAGCAGTGTGGCCTGACCCTTAAGGCACACCCGCGTATTCAGTGATTGAGACCGCTACTCATACAAATCATGGCACACAGAAAATACATAAAAGATTTGTATTCATCACTCAATATATTTTGCTCCTCAAGTATCATGAAACATTCAGGGTGTATTAACTGGCAAATGCACACCTGGAGTATGTTACTTAGCTTTAGAAACTGCTAATTTAAAAAAATCAAATATTTAATTTTGAGAGAAAAATCAGTTTTGGATTTTGAGTATATATATCATCTTTCGTTTTGGCCCAATTAACCCAGCAGGTGTGTGTAAATTAGGTCACTACTTTGTCACCGTGGTAACATACTTTGGGGAGGTGGATCTCAACCACCTCCAGCACAGGTGATGTTGGCTGAGTTAGTATTAAGAGGCGCTTACAAAGAAACAAGGCAGAATTTAATATGTAGAAAATAAGTCTGTTGCTGGATACCAACAGATAATATTCTGATGCGAAAACAAGCAGTGTTTCAAATCTCTATTAACAAGAGCCATCTAATGAGCCTTTAGAAACAGAAATTTCATTTAAAACTTTCCTGACAATCTCTGAAACGAGAGAAACTACAGCACTCATGAGGTGATTGTCTCGCTCCCTCATGGACCAAGGGATTTGGGAGTAGGGAGGAGAGTCCCTGGAAGTTAAGAATTATTTTCGTGCTAACCCATGGTTTTCAGAGGGTCAACAACTTTATGACTACATATTCTAGTGACTAGCATCGATTTTATCAGTACCTAGGGTTTTTAAAAGTACGGTGACTAATCATTTAAGTGATATTTTTGATGATCATTTATAATTGCTTATAGGATGAGAAGTTGGCAGAATTGATCTATGCCAGCACTCCAGCACTAATACAAGTCTCTAACTCAAGCATCTCACCAGGTGGAAAATCAGGCATGCTTCAAGATCGCTAGTAGAGATGGTGCAATCTGTTTGGCTGCCCAATGTTCCAAATCATGTGGGCATTCGGCAGCCCCCACAGAGTGATAAAATTTCTTCACTTTTCACTGACAAATTCACACCTATTTTGGTCATTAACATTGTAAATTTGCATTATCTGATGCAGAAAACAGGCCAAAATAATGATATGAAATATATTTCGTAGGAAATGAATTTCCCATGACCACTTTCAATACCCAGGCACAGATATTTCCACTGAGCCTGTGGTGCCAATTCATATGTAGCTTTACATTTTTCTAACAGTTTGCCCTAGTATCCTGCCTTACATTTGTATCACTTGTTATAATTTTTAACATTTTTATATACCATATTTCATTTTTAGTGATATTTTACACAAATATTTCAGAAAATTGAATCCCTCTAGTGTTTATTTTCAGTTGGTGGTGACCACAGCTTTATTACTTATCTTGTGTGTTTATAAAATAGTTAATATTTACAAAACACTGAACAAGCTCCTCAAGATTGCTTATCATAATCTCTCTCTCCATGTGTCAAGGATGAGAAGTACAGAGAGAAGAGTCAAAGTGACTCACTCTATGTCACAGTGTATGTGAATGTACTTTGAAATGATCGTCAAAGAGCCCTGGTTTTCAATTCTTTTTTTATATTCCCCAAGAGTCTTGCAGATTTTCAGACTTACAAAGGGATAGCATTGCTGAGTGGAGAAATAGTTGACTCAAGTACTCTTTTATCTCTAATTTTTCTTTTACCTTATACTCCTTCCCTATGTTCAAGTCTTCCTTTCCCAGAGGCTCACCAGTAGACATTGAAAATCATTTCTTTTTTGAGGACCTGGTTCATATGATAAAGACATGGAAGTATTGTTAAACTCTATTACTTGCTAAAGGTAAGGACTTACATTGTTCACTGGAAAACAGTATGTCATATTCTACCCTGCATGTTTGGGAACAAGGCTGATAGCAGCACAAATACTGTTGGAACAGAGCTTTATCACAGTGTAATCTCAGGTTGTTTAAGGCATAAGACATGAAACAAAAATATTGGAAAAGATTGACTCCATCATACCTAGTAAAGGAAATTTTAGTAGATTCAGGGAACTTGGATCCCTGAAATATCGTAATCATGCTGGGGAGGGTGGTACAGAAATGGCAGTTAAACAAAGTAGTTCTGTATCTCTCTTTCATTGTTTGATGAAATAATTTTTACTCCTTTTAACTGGTATATTACATTAAAAAAAAGTCTGATATATCTGAAATGGACCTTACATAGTCACTGAGCTGGTTGGTTTTTATACCTTCTTTTACTGAGTATTGTCCTTCAGTACAATACAGAGCCATTTCTTTGTTCTCACAAGCTAGCATTTAAATTGTATGTAAATGTATGCAAATTAGATGCTGTCTAATAAAGAGAGTCATTAGATGGAAGAAATATTTAGTTTAGGGAAAAAAAGCAGGTGTATTGTATAAAAGAAAATGTAAGGCTACAAAAAAGCCCAAACTTTTGCGGACAGTTATAGAAAAAAAATTATTAAAATAGATTTTAAAAGACTTACATCTTCCTGACCTTTCCTTTGTGCTTATATATATGTGTGTGTTTTTAAAATATTTACATATAAAACTAGGGGTCTGGCTTCTTTCCCAGAATTACTGGAAGCACCTTCACCAGGAACATTTGGACTTGAATAATCTCCACAGCAGCGTTTTTATTCTTGAATTAAATGAATTGTAAAATGGATGATTGGTCCAGGAACCCTGACTGCTTATTTGGGTTCCTTTCCTTTAGGTTGATAGATAGAGATAGTGGGTACCTTGCACTTGTCTTAAATGATCTTTGTTACTTTAAGCATCCACTTCCACAGTAGCTCTAATCCAGCCTCTTAAAGGATACTAAACTCCTTAAAAATATATAGACTATAAGCTCCTTGAGAGAAATCAACAGTTCCTTTGGAACTTAATCAATGTTATATTCAGTGTTTAGTACAATGCCTGGCACTTACTAGGGACTCATTTTTTAAAATAAGTAAATGATTTATTAAGTAAATAAAGGAAACAAGTTCACATACATTAAACATTTTAATGGTAGATAAAGTCAAACACCTTTGTACCCTCCACCACATAATCCACAGAGCAATTACTCAGACTTACATATAGAAGTTTCATGGTAAGTGCATACTGAAAAAAAAATTGCTATTCAGTCTCTTCAAGTCTAGTGTACCGAATGTGTTGCATCTACCGTGCGCATCACTCATGGCAGCTATTGTGGGAGGCAAAGATAAATGAGGTATGGTAGTTTTTCTCTGGGAGCTCTGTAGTCTACTAGAGTAGTCAGATATACAAATACTAAATACATATAAAACTGTATGCAATACCTACAAAATATTAAATACATATAGAACTATATAAGGTAGAGTTTCAGATAAAATATTAAAAGGGCATGAGAGAGGAAAAGAGAAATTCTGACTGAGTGCTATCTGAAATGGTCACTTAGAGGAAAGTGGAATTGAACTAAGCCTTGAAAGTGGTAAGGAGTTGTCTGTAGTGGGGTAGACACACAGAGTTGCATAATTCTCTATGTTGCAGTTCCAAATTAATAGAAATGTACTAGATTATCTCCTACACTCTTATGAATTTCCAGCAACAGCTTGATTTTCACCTCTGTGGAAACACAAATGAGGGCTATGATGGATACAATAATTACTAAAGTTAAATTATAACTTAAAGTCAAATTATTAATCACATTCAGCCATTGAATAGGAAATAGTATAAAGTATACAAAAGGACTTTATAACTTTTTAACTCTAAGGTATTATAAATATAAAATTTTATTATTATTCTTAATGTGTAAAGTTGTCCATGATATGAAATAAAATTTAGGGGATAAGAGGATTAGGGATTTTGGATGGTGTACTTCAAGTATATATCGTGCTTTACAGCTTACAAGCCACCTTCATAAATTATTATTTTATTTTATTTTCACAATAACCTTGAGGTAGTAGAACCAGTGTTATTATTTCCATTTTTTAGGTGAGGGAACTGAGGTTCTGAGGGATTAAATGACTTAGCCAAGGTTACATAGTAAATGTCAGAGCCAAGTTTTCCTGATAGGTTCATTCCACATTCCTCATTATAACCCAGAAGCAACACATGGGAGAATGAAATGGCTATAAGAGCAGCATACATTTTGGTTCCTAACTTTATTGCAAATATTTCTTATTGGTTTGGTTTTATTTCCCTCTTTTCTCCATATTAGCATGGATAAAATATGTGAGACTAAAACTGAGGGAGACATTCATGGGCAAGAAACTGATTATTTAGTAGATATGGTTACAAAAAACCATAATGGTTCTATGGATTTAAAGTATTTTATTTTCTTGACTTCTGAATTAAAGAAAAGACTTCAACGTGAAGGCGCAAAATATGCTGCACTGAACTGATCTTGGAGGTAACCAAAGGGCTGTGGGACTAACAGCTTTTGATATTACTTAGTACTTATTATTGTTATTATTATTATTTCTTTTTAATTATGCAAAGTGCTAATCAGTTTGATTATGCACAGTGCTAATCAGGTTAATTATGCAAAGTGCTAATCAGTTCTTCTTGAAGCACACGAGGAGAGCAGAGGTGCTGGCGGTGAATGGCGTAGCTAGATGGGGGAAGTCACGGCAGTCATTCCTTATTAAGATAGGAGTAGACAAGATAGGAAGGGGGATTTACATCTCTATAAAAATAAAAAAAGAAAGGAAAAAGAACCCTGAACACCCTAAAGATTGTGGTTTTGGCAGGACGGTGCTTACACACAGAAAGCTTTTTCCCGATGTTGCATAGTTTGGTTGGATAGACTCTGCTATATTTTGAAGGCACTCATTTGAAGCCAAAAAGACTGCAGAGGGAAAGAAACAGAGTATTGTATAGCTAGACAAGTTGTCAAAACAACTTATTGTAGTTGGCAAGCACCAATTCCTGTAAGGACAGTAGAGGAAGTAGAATCTAATAGACCTATACATGAAAAAGGACATCAATAAAGAGAATTGAAAAATTAAGGTATTACCATTCTGATAAAATACACAAGACCGTCTGACTATTGTATTGTTATTTGGATGGTTGTCTGTGTAGCATATTTCCTGAGGTGAACTGAGGGCTTCTTGGTGCTAGCAGTGGTCTCTGTTGAGAGTGGTGATGACTAATATGACAATAAGGGTTTTATGTAATAGCTCCTAGTTGGATCCGTTTTGTTGCTGCTGAAATCAAAGTGAATTTTAATATTAACTTGCAGGTCTGTGCTTATTAAGCTGGGTGACTTCCTGTGAAGATAAGTTTATAGCAATATGTTCATATGTTTTTATAGAACAATGTCCATGGAGCTCCCCTAGGAAAGCCCTTTTTATTTAGTTCTGTTCTGTTCTGTGGTTTGATAGGCTATTACTACAATGCTGAGATGCCTACTTGTTTGAATATATTCAAAGGGTAGAAGGCATTTCAGGATTACTATGTGAATATTCATTAAAAAAAAAAAAAAAAGAGATTTTCAGTCCATGTACTTTTTCTTTACTCTGGAATTTGAGCACAAGATTTTTAAGTCATTTATAAAAGCTAGGGTCTGCTTCCCCTTTAATAACCTGACAAATAGAGTTCTTATTTACCTCTTCTTTTTAAGCCAGTGTCATGATTGAGCTTGATTTCTGGAATCATCCAAATAATGGTCAGAATACTATGGAGGCAGTCATTGGTGGTGTCTCCAGAATAGAGCATATTAATGAGGTTTTTGTTCAGACAGCATTGGTACTTGGAGTAAACACAGGCTTTCAGTTTTCATTTCTTCTTTAACCAAGACCAAATTCATTTCAAAATATGACGAAAATGGCATAAATCTTTAGTTTCCAAGGAGAGTCTGGAAAGGAATAGATTGCTAAAGGACAGCACCCACAAATTGAGAAAGCCTGTTGGGGGCCTTTTGGAAATTTGACTGAAAAATTCTATTATAAGCAGTCCTTCTGCTCAGCTTCATGGGATCATGGTTTTAGAAATGAAACATTGCTTCCATGTTCCCCAAACACCCCAAATAAGATGAGAGTGAAATGTTCATATTAACATTTATTTATCAAAACCTTTTAAGTTATTTCTTGAGAAGTTAAAAAAGTATCTTAATAATTCTATCCAAAGGATATCTTGAAAATTCCATTCATTGATGATAACTAAATTCTTTGTTCCTGATGAAGGCATTTGAAAACAAAGTCCTCTATATGTAAGGCATTTAAAATGGCACTGGAAAGTTTTGAGGATAAGTGATGTGATTCAAATTGCAAATAAAAATGAATTTAGTAACATCGAACTGATATGGCTAATTTCCTAATTAATTACACACTTGGACCCACAACATATGCACACTCATACACAGACCCATTTATTTATTTTAAAGATTTATTTTTTTTCTCCCCCTTCTTCCCCTCCCCCCTGCCCCCCCTCCCCCGTTGGCTGTTCTCTGTGTCCATTCACTGTGTGTTATTCTGTTTCTGCTTGTCTGCTCTTTAAGCGGCACCGGGAACCAATCCTGGGACCTTCCAGAGTGAGAGAGAGATGCCAATCTCTTGTGCCACCTCAGTTCCCTGGTCTGCTTCATCTCTTATTGTCTATCCTCTGTGTCTCTTTTTGTTGTGTCGTCTTGCTGCACCAGCTCTCCGCGCAGGCCAGCACTCCATGTGGGCCAGGACTCCGTGTGGGCTGGCACTCTGTGTGGGCCAGCTTGCCTTCACCAGGAGGCCCCGGGAATCAAACTCTGGACCCCCTATGTGGCAGACGAGAGCCTAATCGCTTGAGCCACATCTGCTTCCCCCTGTTTATTCTTTTATTCAACAAATATTATTTTTGCTCCTCCTTTCATAAAGTGCCTAATAAGTGCTAGTAAGTGAGCTATGGAGTGTTCTAGATACTGGAGATAAACTGAACAAGAGAGAGACAAAGTATCTGGTAGCATAGAGCTCATATCAGTATGAGACGATATTTTTCTCATGACTTTTAGCCTTAGAAACAAAGCTTTTGTATTTTATTTCTTCTCAGAACTTCTTTCCTCAGTGAGCTATAGGATTCAACTAGTGGGTCTCAATGCATTCAGTATTTGCCAAATAAGAGATTGGAATAGGTGGTTTCAAAGATATCTCTGTCTCAAATATGCTATGTTAGAGTCTATAAAATGATTAGAATATAAAGTGAATTTGTTCTTTATTACCATGTGAGAAGCCTTAGGATCATATAAAGTCTCTTTTAGAACCTGATCTTGTAAGAAATGAGACACTTACTGGTTAATTCTCTGGAAACAGGTGAATATAAAAAAGGGAGGATTTTAGAATCAGTACTGGGTTTGAATCCTGGATCTTCCAGTTACTAGTGGAGCAAGTCATTTAACTTTTGGTGCCTCTGTTTCCTCATACTTCCTACTTCATAGGGTGGATATGACTATGAGTTTAAATAAACCATATAAGTCACTGAGCTCAATGCCCAGTGGCACACTATAGCCTAGCTTTGCTCCATAGCCAGTCCCTCTTCCATTTCTGGCAACCGCAGCCTTCCTAGCTCATGCTACCAAAGCTGTCTTGGACTAATTCAATTTTGTTTCCCCAAGCTGCTTTTCCAGTATTGAGCCTATATTTCAATTAACTCAGTATTTTTAATTCTTTAAGACCTCGCATATCCTTGTAGTTTATTTCTTCTTGTTCTCTTTCTTATGTACTTTGACAACTTTTTGAGTCATTTTTATTACTATATTCACCATATGTAACTAGCTTTGATTATAAAAAATGTGTACAACTATAATTCAAATCAATTAAACAGACATGCTGTCTCATTCAGAGCTATACTACAGTTGTTTGTGTCTGTGAATTCCTGACTATACTGGAAAAATCTTGAGAACAAGGGTAGTGTCTTTAATCCCTGCATTCCCAATCTCTAGCATGGCCTTTACTAGTATGATATCAAAAATCTAGCAAAGGACAGTAATTCTAAAGCAGGAGGATATATGATTTACTGGTGGATAAAGTGTTATAGAAGTGGAGATTTTGGAAAGATTCATGGAACAGATATTGGGAAGTCTTCCTGGCACAAATAGTGTTTGAGTTTGGCCCTTAAAAAAAGGTACTTTAAAACTTTTTTCCTTGCTGAAAAAAGGAAAGAGAAAATTATTTCTATGCAGAGGGAAGGTCATGAAAAACTCATACATACAAAAAGTTGATTGGTAGCTAGATGGCAGGGGATCAGGTGACAGAAAGCAAGACTAGAAAGGTAGTTTGGGAGCATATTATGAAGGAGCTATGAGCTGTTTAGAATTTTGTGTGAATAATCCTAGCTTTCAGAAGTAAGTATATATTTGTGGTAAAGAGCACATTATGTTGTAGAAATATGGACATTAGCTTCTCTTGAAAAGAGAAATTAGCAACCAACGAATACAGGATAAAGGACACTAAGCAATCATATCATAAAGAAGATGCAGCTCTAAGTCCTAGCTGTACTCCACACTTGCTTTGTCACCTTGGACAATTCACTTCATATTCCTTCCTGAACCATATATCCTCTGATATCACCCACTACCTCTCATTTAAACTTATGTGTGTAAGTACTTTTATTGATTATAATTAAGGAGGGCTCTTACTTTGGATGCTTTGGATCCCAGAATGATAATAATGGTTGATCTTTTTCAATGAGAAAGATTAATTTTATACAGGTAGTACATTTAGCTTGAGCCAGTGATGGGATGTTTAGGGAAAGGAAGGGAGATAAATAAAAATATTGTTCTGCCTAGAAGAAGGTGAAAGATACCTCTAAAAGTAAAAGTGAAGTTACAGCTCAAATTGTGACTGAAAATTGGGTTTAGCAGAGATCTGTATTTGTGGGCAAAGATAGGCCTGACAAAAAAAGAGACCAGAGACTCCCCTGATTTCTCTATCCTGGGTGAGGAAGTTTTACTCCCATGTCTGGTAACTAATCAAAAACTGAGATGGGAAAGGAGACAAGGCAGGGGAGAAAATAATTGGCCACTGGCTGGTGGTTTGAAAAGCTTTGAGGTCTGCATGCATATGGTAGGTACAAAATTATTTTCATGTGAGTATTGATAGCCTTCCTGCTTTCTCCTGCCACAGAAGAGAATTCTTCTCAATTCTCTCTTTCCCTTCCTTCTAAGGAGACTTGTGTTCATGCCAACTAGGTATCAGGATTTTTGTAATGCAAAATCAGGACAATGGGAAACAGAACTGGAAAAGTGATCATAGGGGATTTTTATCATAAAGTATCAAAATTTACTTGAGTGGGAGGGAAAGAATAAAAATAGAAGGAAAAAATAAAACAGGAAGGAAAGAAAAATGGCTGTGAGGGACAGAAGAGATGGGGAGATATTTTGCTGGGTGGTGAAAGTAAAGGTAGAGAGAGCTTGTGAGGTACAGTTGCCATTCATGTGGAGAATAAAGTAGCTAAGAGAAAGAAAAAGGATTCTTCTTTCACTTCTTTTTAGCATTTTCTTGAGAAACTGAACAAAAATTGGAATCATTTTCTACTATGTTGGACGACTAATTCTTTGAGTCAAAACGAGGAATAACTTAGGCCGACTTTGCCACCACCATCACCAACATGGCACGGTGAAGAAGTGAGGCTCAGATTTGCTTCTGGGTTTCATAGACTGTAGACTTCTTCTTAATTTATGCTCTATTTATTAGTTGTTCTTGATGCTAAGCTTAAACCTATAAAAAACATGGGAGTAGGGGAATGCTGGTCAACCAGTATATGATTCATACCAGATGATAGTCTGCTCAATATGGTGCTAATTTCTAGTACATTTCACCTACATGCTGATCTTAATTCATGTGTTTTTATTTGTTAGGGGTCATTTATGTTACATGACAAGGAGCAGATTTGGAAAAAATATTAGTCCTTCATTTCTTTTGACAGTGATATATCTTCAGTAAACACCTAAGTTAAGATTATTTGAATTTTTTACAACATGGATGTCTCTAGAAAAAATGGGGGAGGGCCAGTAGCTTCTCAGAAGCAGCTCAGTTTCATACTGAAGGGAGATGAATAAAGTCATGAAATAGATATTTCAATGGAATAGAGCTTCTTATGAGACTTTTCTCCTGCATAAAGAAGTGTTAAATTGGTTAATTGTGGCCTTTCCCCTTTCCCCTCTTCCCTCCCCGACCTGTACAATGTCTTCATAATTAGTTGCCATAATAAGAATGAAAAATAATCAGATATATTCACCTTTTATTATGAAAAAATACTTGGAAGAATTATATTGGTATGAGCTAATGCAAGATGACAATTTGTATATTAAAAAGTGTTTTGAGTGTCTTCTTTCATTGATCATGCAACTGTGTATGGTAAGGGCTTATATTTGCATTCCTCTGCATGTTTAGGCATTCTTTAGCAGGACTTATTTTTCTGTTTGTTGACAGGACTTCTCAGACCTATTATTATAATGTATAAGCAGCAGCAACATTTGGTTGCAATAAGAGTAGGTTTGTCAGTCAATGTAGCCAGATGAATTTAAAAATTCATTGCATAGGTTTTGATGCTTTGGCTGAAGCAAGTTTAATCCATGAGCTTCCCATCGCGCAAGACAAAATGCTGTACTCGGGAGATATGAAGGCACGTGAAGAGTTTTCCGTGGGGCGTGCTGGCTTTTCATCTGCTTGGGGAAGGAGCAGACAGCTGTCAGTTGCCGAATGCTCTGATTTTGAGAAATGTGTAAGCTGTGGTAACTGGAGATTTTGGCGACAATAAGCACTTTTCCTTGAGAAAAATCAGTGTAGATACCATGCATTGGAATTGGATGAAGTTCTTTTATTTTCTATTTTCTTTAAAAATCAAATTTGCTTTTCCTTGCTTTCCCAGCTGTTGCAGCTTCCTTGTTTTTTAGCTTAGATGATGGCGAAAATGCATGTTTACCGAGACTTAGAATAAAGCGCACTTATTTTTTCCTATGTAAACTTACTGAAGTTATGATACTGGGTCACTAAATAATGATGCTAGGAAGAGATTTGGCAGGAAGAGGTATATGTGGGTGATGAGCTGGAGTAATTGAATCAGTATTTCAAGGATATCTATGTAACTCTCATGTATTAGGAAACTTGAATTTTTCATCTCCAGAATGTTTTTTGGCTAAGCAGGTACCTAACCTGTTGCCTAGAGAAGTCTTATTATTCCCCATGGTTTATAGCTAGGAACAAAGTAAATATGTAGGAGTTGGATTGGTTGAATTAGTGTACAGTAAGTCAGGCATTAAACAAACCTGACCTTTTCTGTTAATTCCTTCCCTTTCCCTGTAACCTCTTACCTCTCAGAGGAAAAGGCCACATGTGTATTTCCAGTGAGCTTGACATCATGGTAAAGAACGAAATTCCATTCCAGGTCAGTGTAGGGAAGAATGAGAGTAGCTTTTATTCCTGATATCTAGATTAAAGTGGTTTATCTCCCATCTATTTCGTGTAAAGTAGCTTTGTCATCTGACTTAACTCCAGATTGTTACTTAAAATTTGCCCCCTACTTTCCCCCCTTCTCTTAAGAGCCCAGGACCTTCAGCCTATCATTCTCCTGCTCTGGATCTATCCTTGCTCTTATTATTGGAAGGCTTTGCTATCTTGTAATTCCTTTTCCATTGGCTTTCCTTGGGAAAGCAATTTTTAAAAATTAATTATTTCTAAACGACAGTCACAATGTATTTTACATGCATTGCCTAAATCAATCCTGACTAATCACAACCCAAAACTCTATGAGAGAGATACTATTGTTTATTATCACCAAATTTAATGATTAAGAGTGTGGTTTCTGAAGTGAGATTGCCCTTATTCAGATTCGCTTACTATGTAACTATGGGCAAGTTACTTAAGCTCAGTTTTCTTATCTCTAAATTGGGGATATAGCACCACCTACCTTGTTGAGTTATTGTGAGAATTAAATGAAATGATGCATTTAAAACACTTAGCACTGATGACTGTAATATACCTTAGAGCTCAATGAATGCCAGCTACTATTTTTATGTAGAAGGAAATAAATGTTCATAGAGGTTTAAATCCTTTCCCAAGATCACACAGCTAGTTAGTTGTGAAGTTGGAATTTGAGTTGGCATTGTCTGACTCCAAAATTCATGCATTTAACCACTCATCTCTATCGATCTCTACTTATGAGAAAGCAGTATAATGTAATGGTTAAGGCTGTAGTGTGAGATCCTGTGCGTTTAAGTCCTGTGGCACTCTCACATATTGAGCTGTTTTAGGCAAGTTACTTAAGTTCTCTGTACTTTAGTATTATCTTCTGTAAAACAGAGATAAAATAGTACCCTTCCCAGAGCAATATAGAATCAAAAGTTTTTAGGGCTTCTGCCTGTACCCATACATTTTAAATGATGGAATTTCAGGCACAGGAAGACTGTAAAGAAGCGTCTTCTATTGCATTCATATTATACTGGTTGGTACTGGAATTTGGTAACTAGAATTTATGAAATCCAGGGAAATGTTGAAAGTACATTAACATGTTCTTAACATAATAAATAGACTTGTTTTGAAATAAATTTCTTGGGAAGCTTTTTGAGAGAATGAAAACAATGGTTTTCATTAGGAATAATTGTACCCTGAAAATGAAGTCGAAACCACTAGGAGGTGGAAGGAAGCCTAAGAGGAGTCCATTTTAGATGAAAACCCTAAGCTTCTCTTTGTGACTCGGTCTTGTCCAATTAATTGAAGTAATGTAAGATCTAGTATTTAGGACCAATATTTCCATCTCCAGTGCATAAGACAAGAAGACTCAGAATTTTAGAATGTTGAATCAAACTTCTCATCATTCAACCAAAAGCAACTGAAAAGGCAGAGCCCTTGAGAACTGTTCTTCCTGCATATGTATTTGCTTTTAGACAAATGTATTTGTTTGAAGGTCTAAGCACCATGGAAATGGGCACCATGGAAATGTATAATTGGGGGCAGAAGCCCTAGAAATGTTGACTCAGTTCTTGATCCTTCTGTGTGGATGGATTAAATGCCACATGCTTCAGTTTGCTGTGTGTGGGGTTTTTCAGCATGACTTATACTAAATGGAGATCCTATGTGAAGGACAAAAGAAACTTACTGATCTTTTTTCAAGAGATTAATGAGAGGTGGTTGTCATGTGGCCTGTTGTTTATGGGAACAGATCTCTTAGAGAAAATCATATTGTATATATTACCCTTCCCCGAAAAAATGTTTTTATACACATGAAATCAGATTAAAATTAATTTTAATGGTGTCTTTGAAGGGGGAAATAAAATTCATATGCAGACTGAAGGGATTGTGGAAATTAAAGGGGGGAAGGATAGGGTTAATCCTCTTGCCTAAAATGGGAATATTCATAAGCCAATTGCGTGTGTGTGTGTGTATATATATATATACACATATATATATACATATATATATATATATATATATATATATCTTCCTTGACACTTTTGTATAACTCTTCAATTCCTTTTTAAGTTTAACTCCTGAAGATATAACTAGGAACTTGTGTTCCCTATCACTTTCCTCCCTGAGTTACTTACTGTCCATCTACCTCCTTCAGTTTGCAGTCATCTTAAAATGGACAATAGCTGTGGATATTATGTGAAAACTATTGGAATCAGATGAACATGTTATGGTGGACATCAGATGAAAATGTCCTTTCTGCTATACGATTACATGCTAAACCCTTTTTATTTTATTTTCATATAATACAAATATTACCTTTTTTGGCAATTGACATGAACAACATTATTTAAAGAAAAAAAAATACTTAAGAAATAGGAGACAAGGAGAGAAAATGTAATTGAGTCTGGAAAGCCTTTTGCCTGGGCTAAATAAATAAGAAATGATAAGAGGCACAATACAATAAGAAATGAGAAATACTGAGGTTCAAGCACTGTTTTATTTAACTCCATTTAATTTTATTGAATTGAATTTGATAGAGACAATGTCAATGGACATATACATGAAGATTGGTGGTGGGATGCCTGGGGCAGTTGTATCTTTGACATGAACATGTACAAACAGAAAAAGATGTTGCGTATGCTGAATATAATAGTGATTTTAGATATCAAATTTCAGTTTTACAAATGCACAGAGCTAGCAGGTAGAAGCAGATCTGTCACCTATGTCTAGTTCTTAATTCCAATGCAGTAGTAGTAGAAATATATAAGTTCATATTTTTTTCTTTCCTTTCTTTGACAAAAATTGTTTAGAATGTTTTCTAGCATTGCTTAACTCCCAGTTAAAATATATATTTCAATTTCATTTTTAGAGGAGGAAAAACCTTAAGTGGGCTGCTAACAATGGTGAAACATCAAACTTAGGTTCCCTTGGCTTCCTTGGGTTTCCTGTTGAGAGAAGCTTCTATAGCAGGGGTTCTTAACCTTTTTTGTTCCACGGACCCCTTTGCCAGTCAGGTGAAATGAAAACTAGTGTAATTTATTTATTGCATACATTCATAAGTGAAGGAAATGCTGGATTTCAGTTAGAGGTCAGAGAAAATAAACATAATAAGTTGATTTTTTTTTTCAATTCAAAGTTCACAGACCCCTGGTTAAGAACTCCTGTTCTATAGTGTACCTGAAGAATCAATTTACAAGCCAAAATATTTGTAAAACTTCATTTCATGTCCCAAAAGTGAAACCAAAAGAAATGAGATTGTTATTAAAGAATTAGACATCTTAATTCACTTAATGTGAGTGAAATAAATTTAGAGATTCATTCTGCTCAACAAACTATACTTTGGTCAGTTATGTTTGGAGAGAGTTTGTATAGTAGACAGAGGTATCATCTGTTGTAGTCCCACAGGGTAACCACAGATGAGGTTGTCATCCTTTGCAGAGTAACTGTTCTAATTAGCCCATATATGATAGAAAATTTGTAAGGCCTTTTTAAAAAATCTCGTAGCAATTTGGCAGTTTGATACAGTTATGAATTCCAAAAATAGGTATCAGATTATGCTTGTAAAACTGGTCTATTAATCTGGGCATGATTAAGTTATGATTAGGGCGTTGACTGGGCCACATCAATAGGGTGTTGAGCCCCACCCCTTGGTGGGTGGGGTCTCAAAGATAAAAGACATGGCAAAGGACAGTGTTGGAGCAGTTTTGAGTTGGAGTTGTGATGCGGAGTCTTGAGCTGGAGCCCCGGGAAGTAGCCTACAGAGGAGCTTGGTCGTGAGGAAAGAGAGAAGGCCCTGGGAAGAGAAGCAAGCCATTTGCCTGATAGTCAACAGCCGGCCTTGTGGCACAAAGCAAGCCTGAGCCCAGAGAGAGGCAAGCCCCGGAAAGAGAGGAACCCAAGAAGCCTGAACCCTGGCAAATGTCGGCAGCTGTCATACTCCAACACGTGGCAACAGATTTTAGTGAAGGAAGAAACTTATGCTTTATGGCCTGGTAACTGTAAGCTTCTACCCCAAATAAATACCCTTTATAAAGACCAACAGATTTCTGGTAATTTGCATCAGCATCCCTTTGGCTGACTAATACACTCATCATATTTTGTACACCTCTTTCTTTTCCTTCACATTGAAATGGCATCATTCTTGAACTTAGATATCTAAGAGTTGTGTCTAGATTCCAATTTTGAGCAGCCCAAATGAAGCTCTAGAATTTGTTTATATAGATGAAGTTGGGAACTGACACTATGGATAACTAAAATAGATAACTAAGACCTTTCAGAACTCAACCTAAATGACTAAATTAATCTCTGAGCTATTGATCAGATTGTCTAGGTACTTCTCAGACATCTGCTCTACTTTATGGATATATGTTTTAATTAATCACTATACCTATATTTTGCTATAGTTTCCTCACAAAAAACTCAAAAGGAGACAGAGTGTTTGAAGCATTAGTAAATTAAATTAGGATAGACAAATGGTAAATACAAACAACCAAGCAAAAGAACACAGGTGTATAGAAAATCTTGCCTCATAACTGAATTATATACAAAGACTCCCTCCTCTCAGACACAATAATATAATTAAGCTCCACCACAAGGACCTTGTCTTTACTCCTAGTGCCTCTCACAATACTTGGCATGTGGTATGTGCTCAATAAATATTTGTTGAATAAATGAATTATATTGTAAAGAGGGTCACTGTTACCCTAGATTTAATTACACACTGGGTCACATCAAGTCTCTTCTTTCTCCTATACGTCCAAGAGCAAATATTTATAGAGGCGGTCCCCTATTGTACTAACAGGTTATGTTTCAAAATTCAGACAGTTTTGTCATTTGGAGCTAAGAATGTTTCTCTCATTCATTTATTTATTACAACCTATACTAATTTAGCACCCACTATGGGCCAGGTACCATTCTAGACTCTGGGAATACAGTGATGAACAAGACAGAAGGTCCCTGTTCACTGCGACATAAACATTCTTAGAACGGTGCCTGGCACGTAGTGCGTGCTCAATAAATGCTCACAACTATTCTTAAAGATTGACCTTATTATTTCAGGGATGATTATTCAGAGCCTTTAGTCTCTAAGCTGAGCTACCAATTTTTTTTACTTCCCCAAACAAAATTTGAATGGGAACATCAAGTAAGAAAAACCGGGTGCTATTTGAAGAATATTCTCAACTAATTTCATTAGTCTTCTCTGGATATACACTTTAAAAAAGGAAGGCTTTTGCTACTTTTATTTTATTTTTTTTTAATTTCCTTGCTGGGTGGCGTTGGCAAGTCATGGGCCCTTCCATGTGATTCTCACCTACAAATAATGAAGACATGATAATATTTTCATTCACAGGCAGAAGACAGCAGAACTTGGTAAATTAATGTTTGCACAGTGCTTAGAAATATGAGGTTGAAAATTGCTAAGAGAAATGTACAGAACTATTATTTCCACTAAAATTATGATAGACATTTTTTCTCTACTGAAAAAAAATACCTTAGTGAATTGGTGTTTGCATTTTTAAAGTTGTATGCCACATTAAAGAAAATGTTCTATGTGTGTCTAAAGGAAAAACAAATACAGATCATGTCATTTCTTTATTATGTGATCTAAAAACTTGCTGGGAAATCACTATTTTGTGGTGAGTAAATGGCATTTAAGACCTTATGATTCACCAATCTGGACAGATGGGCGATTACTCTCCTTACGTAAGTGACAGGTGGCAGCTCCAGTAAAATGGCATCCAAAGTTCTTCTGATATCTGTTCCTTTTGCCTCTTCTCCTTATCTTTTGTTTGGCTTGGAGCAAACTAGCAATGTACTCCAATTCCAAGAGTGAGGAGGTTTTCATTTTGTTTGATTTTTGGTGCGTGTGTATTGCCTGCTCTTTGGTTAACTCCATTCATTCAGTGGTATAGCTTAAGTGGCAGACAATAAATACCCCACAGCTAAAAACTGTGGCTTCAAACCAGATCTGAATGTACTTTTCCTGGAATAGTGATTATTCCATATTGACCTCATACATTGTTTAGTTTGTGAAGGGTCATTGTATGTGATGCCTCCTCGTATTAGTAGAAGATGATGTGAGTTCAACTTGCAGCATTTAAGAGAGCATCTTTCTCTATGTTTTATTTAGTCAACAAATTTGTAGTGAACACCTCCCATATATTAGGGACTGTTCTGAGCACTAGTGATACCATGGGGAATAAGACAAAAACATTGGCTCACAGAGCTTATATTTTAATAAGGAAGACAGATAATAAACAATTAAATATATAATTTCAGGAAAGGATAAATACTATGAAAAAAACAAAGTGGGGTAGGGTGTGGTGGGGTGACAAACTCTTTTAGATATGGTGGTCAGTGTAGATCTCCTAGAAGAGGTGATATTTAATTAGAAGCCACTTTAAAGTAAGAGAACAAATATGCTAAACTCTGGAGGAAGAACATTCCATGCCTGTGTAACAGTAAGTCCTAAGGCCCTGAGGTGGGAGTTAGCTAGAGTATTCCAAGAAAGAAGCAATACTTTATGAAATTTGAAATCTTTAAAATCTTGAAGAACCACATACGGACTGTGCCAGTTTGAAATTATAAGTTCTGAAAAGAGACATAGATTATGTTTATGGTCTGGTCTGTAAACTGGTCTGTTCCTCTGGGTGTGATAACCTTTGATTGTATTAGATTCAGCTGAGATGCCTTTGATTAAATTATGTTATGATTAGGGCTTTGATTTGACTACATCATTAAGGCAATTCAGTTTGAGTTCACCCCCTTTGTGGGCTGTATAAATGGACATTCACTCAAGGAGACACACAGAAGTAGATACACAGAGAAGATACACAGAGGAAGAGAGACAGCTCCATAGACATGGCAGAGGCCCCGGGAAGAGAGATGAGCCATTCGCCTGATAGTTTACAGCTGACCTTATGAAGAGAACAGAGCAGCTGAGCCCAGAAAGAAATGAACCCCTGGAAGAGAGACGAGCCCTGTACCAGCCTACAGCTGAGAACGGAAGAAGCTGGACCCATGGAGCATTAAGAGGGAAGAGGAAGGCTGAACCCTCGCAGACGTTGCCCACCATCTTGCTTCAACACATGGAACAGAGTTTGGTAAGGAAGTAACCTTGAGTTGTACTCTTTAGGGCCTTGCAACTCTAAGCTTTTACCCCATTTTAAATACCCATTATAAAAGCCAACAGAGTTCTGGCACTATATATTAGCACCCCTTTGGCTGACTAATACATAGACTGACCTGTATTCAATGTACACTTACTTGCCTTTTATAACCTGCTAGACTTGAGGACATTAGGCATATTTACAAAATGATTTCCAGTCTCAGATTTTAAGACATTTTCATGATACTTATGATTTTAATAAAAGCATAAAAGGAGTAAATACCTTCAGACAAGTGACACAGGACTCGATCTATTCTATGACCTAAAGTTTGCTCCTCAAAAAATGCTTTGAGAGGGCATGACACAAGACAGTTAAAGCACACTAGCGAGTTGCAGGGTGACTCTGAGGGAAGGGAGAAAGATGAGAGCATAGCACTGTAGGTGCGGCTTCATTTTAGTTTCCCTCCGCTTAGAAAGCATCTACCCTCACAATCACCATGTAGGTGCCTCCTACCCATGCGTTTAACTCATCTTGCTAGATGTGCTGAGTTTGAGCAGTGTCTGTGGTGATGATTCTGCCTATGGAAATCTAAGATTGCTCTAATAATACTGGCACTTCTTATATTATGACAACCTTTCTTAAAAAGATTTATGAAGATAAAAAAAAATTGCATCAACTTTATTTACATACATGGGGTTGCTGTCTCCCCCTATGGCAAATCATTTTGTAAAACACATAACCAGATCCTAATTTTGTTCGTAAGTTCAAATTTTGTATATTGGGTGTTCATTTTGATAAGCAGCTGTAGAAACAAAATTACTCTCTGATATCTTCTTTGGAATATGAAAGAAGGGTCAGTCCCTTATACTGTTTTGTGTGTAAAAATTTGTTTAAGCCTCAGAATTAAATCTAGATATGTAAAACAGCAAGAGGAATGGTAACTATTAGTTACATTAAAATTGTATAAAGTTAAATTTGAACCCTTGCTTTATTTAAACAGATATCCCACTGTCATTTACTCTGTGCCTAAACAAAATTAATTGAAAAAATAGTTTATTCACTAGCTTTTTCAGTCTCTTAGAAAATGCTGCCTTTGCTTAGGGCAAGTCACACACTGTAGTGTGGCGTACTGGAGGCTGTTATAGGAATGTTTGGAAATAGCTTGCTCCCTGAAGGATATATCTATACTCTAGGAAAGAAAAAACATGCCATAAGAAGGCATCCAAATTTTCTCCCTATATCAGCCCTTTGAGCTTTAGAACAAAACAAAAATATTTCCTTACCCAAATTTTACTACCTCCCCCTCCCCAAATAAAGAGAAGGAAAAAGCAGGGCAGGGCAGGGAAGGGAAGAAGGGGAATGAAAGAGGGAGAGAAGGAGAGAGGGGAATAAAGGAAGGAAGAGAGGTGGGGAAGAGTGTTTTTCTTGGCATGTGAAATGCTTCTGTTCAGACATTTTCTGTATTTTTTTAAAAATATTGTTTTGTATCATTATACAACATTGAAAGTTTAAAATTGACTGGTTTACTGTAAGAAGCATTAAGTAAATGCAATTTCTATTTTTAATAATGATAGCTCAAATTTCATGTGAGATCACACGAGCTCTCCAATGTAATTAAGTTTATGGTTTTCTTATGTACTTCAAATACCCGTGATGTGCAGTTAATGGTATTTTTTTTTTTTTTTTTT
>JAQZBX010043381.1:7816-21798 GCA_029593785.1 Cabassous unicinctus | reverse complement strand
TTTATTTATTTTATTTTATTTATCCCCCCCTTGCTGCTTGTGCTGCTGTGTCCATTCGCTGCGCGTCTTCACTGTGTCCGCTCATCTCCCCCTTGCTGCGAGGTCTTGCCGCATCAGCCCACGGCGCGGCGCCAGCCGGTCCGCCCTCACAAGGAGGGGCCGGGAAGCGAACCTGGGGCCTCTCATATGGTAAACGGGTGCGCCATCCATTGCGCCACACCCGCTTCCTGCCGTGAGGTTGCTGCATCAGCCCACCGCACTGCTCAGGCTGGCGTGCCCTCACAAGGAGGCCTCAGGACGCGAACCCGGGCCTCCCACATGGTAAACGGGGGCTCCATCCACTGAGCCACACCCGCTTCCCCTCTGTTGCTTTTATCACTCAGAATATTTATCAGGAATGAATATTAAAGCATATCAATATTTAGCATTTCTCTTGATTTTCTGCTTTTTCCTCATTTTACTTATGTAAATATGTGGTGATTTAGATTACTGGATTTATACCACGCTTTTTTCTTCCTGAATTAAACTGTACTTAGTCAAGTTGTTTCCAAAATATACTGCAAAATTATGTTCATATATTTCATTTGGGTATTTTGCATCTACTTCATGAATGAGTCTGGTCCATAGATTTTCTGTTGTGGAATCTTTTGGCTTCATGAAACACTGGGATGTTTCTTTCTTTCTCTATGCTTTGGAATAGCTTTAATAGTATGAGAATGATTTGATTCCCTGAAAGTCTGAAAGAACTTGCTCATTAATTTTTCTAGGTCTAGGATTTTTTTGTTTTGTTTTATTTTGTTTTTGAGCTTTCTTCCATGATTTTGGGTTTTCTACTTCTTTTAGAGCCCCTATTGATAATTCATATTTCCTTGAGTATTATCTGTTTCATTCAGATTTTCAATTATAATAGCATAGGATTGGGCAAAGTATTCCCTTGTAAGTCTCAAAATTTACTCTGTGCTGATGTTTATAAACCAGGGGTTCTTAACCAGGGATCCATGGACCCCCCCACACCCAAGGGATCTGTGGAAAGATTTCAGGGGGTCCGTGAGTTTGAATTGAAAATTCAAAAGAACATTATTCTTGTGGGGACGTGTTGCTGCGGGTATGATATATTTATTAAATAATACACACTGTAGTGTGGACTTAGTATGATTTTTATTTTGATGTAGCATGTTCTGAGTGTAGCGGAGAACTGCCTGCAAAGAAGTTGGTAAGGACGGCTGAGATGGTTTTACGATACTGTGGGAAAATTCGAATTTCTATATGTTTGCCGAAGATGACCGTTTGAACAGATATTGAATCGTGTTAGGTTATCAGGTATTGAAATTATGGGAAAGTTGTAAAACATAATTTTGAATAATCCTAAAGTTTAATTTAAAAACATGTCAATATTTTTTAAATTATTTATTTAAAAACATTTAATTTAATTTAAAAACATGTCGATATTTGCAGGGCCCAGTGCAAAAGGAAATGCACGGCTCCTTGTTCAAATTTTAGTGAGAATTTTAAGATAGAGCAGAACATTAAACAAGCACAGAGTCTTTCTAAGTGCAGGACTCTGTGTGACTGCAAGAAGCTGGTCCTGCCAACTCCCCAGAAGCCCCCTCATGTGCTCTTCCAATCCCACCCTCACACCCCTTCACCAAGAGTAACCATTATCCTGATTTCAAATAGCAGAGACAAAGTTCATCCATACTTTTGTGTGTGTTGAAGATCATACATTCTCATTGCTATATAGTTAAAAATAGTCTGTAATGCAGTTTTGGTTTTGTCACTGATTGAAGAATTGTTTAGGAGAACTTTTAAAAATTCCCAGTGGTTGAGTACATTAGGCTAAGGACTAATTTCTTAGTTCCAGAGGTATTGCAAGAAGCAGGCTGTTATTCCTCTGAATGAGTGGGATCTTTACTCAGGGAGCATATAGTATGAGTAAGAAACAAACTTTATTCTCTCCTTTTGTTCTTCTGATATCCAATGAGAAGGAGAGAGGAAGAAAGATAGCCAAAGAGGGTAGTTGAAGGTAACGGGTTTTTTGTTGTTGTTGTTTTTTACCTCTCCAGACAAGAAGTAGTAGCACACACTAATTGTAGTCAAAGGAGTTGAAATTGTTTTGTCAGCCTCTGAGTTCCCAAGGAAACTGGGACGAAATTGGGTCCTTCTCTGTCATGTTGAGGGAGGCAGAGTCCTTCCATCAGTGGATCTTAATAGGGGCAAGTCTGTGCATGTCTGTTACGTCAGGTTGTCCTATGTATCAACGAGCCCTTTCTATGTATGGGGGCCGTTGGGTGCCATCTTGACAGTGAGAAAGAACAGGCAGTCGGGATGAGTAGCCCGCCAGTCCTTCAAGAAAATATAGCTAAAAGCCTGTCAGACGTACTTTTCAAACCTAACATTGGAACCTAAATTCAAACTACGTTATTATAATCACTTTGTACCAGCTAGCATTATACTTAAGGCCTATAGCTTAATAACTTTGGAGGAAGTTTGAAAGCCTTTTTATAAAATTCTATTTGTTTGAGGTGAAAGGTCTGTCATTGAGATTCTTTCTTTAAACAATTTTATTTATTTAAAAACAGATAATAAAAGCTCACAGATTACATAATTCAAATGGCACAAAAAGTTTTATAGTGAAAACTAGGTCTCCCTCTCTCACCTAGCTTCCAGCCTACTCCCCAAAGGTACTGGTTTCTTGTATATCCTTTCAGAAATAGTCTATGCAAATATATGTAATCTTTTAAATATTTTCATAAGTAATTGTAGCATACTATGCATACTGTTCTGCACCTTGCTTTTCACTTAATATTTCTTGGAGATTGTTTCATATTAATGCATAGAGAACTGCCTCATTCTTTTAAAAGGCTGTTTAATAAAGCTCATTGGCTGGATGAACCCCAATGTTTAAAGTGTTTCTTTTTCTTTTTTTTCCCCTCTGAGATGGCTCCCTTGTCTATGTGCTCATTGTTTTTGCTTGTTGTTTGCGCTCATTGTTTTTGCTCGTTGTTTGCACTTGTTGTCTGCTCAGATTTTTTTGTTTATCTTTTTTCTTTTCTTTAGTTTTTTTATTTTTATTTTTTTGTTTTTCTCATTGTTTTTGCTTGTTGTCTGCTCATTGATTTTTGTTCATTGTCTGCTCATTGTCTATTTGTTTTTCATTTAGAAGGCACCAGGAACCAAACCTGGGACCTTCCATGTGGGAGATGGGTGCTCCCTGCCTGTTTTGGTTTTGCTGGTTGTCAGCTTGTTGTTTGCTCATTGTCTTGCTCGTTGTTGGCTTTTTTTCCTCATTGTCTGCTTGTTGTCTGCTTGTTTTTTCCTCATCTGCTCGTTTTTTTGCTCATCGTCTGCTTGTTTTTTGTTTTTTTTTGTTTTGTTTTTTTGCTTGTTGTCTGCTTTTTGTTTTTTTTTCATTGTCTGCTCGTTGTTTATTTGTCTTCTTTAGGAGGCACTGGGAACCAAACCTCTGACCTCCCATGTAGGAGGTGGGCACTTAACTGCTTGAGCCACATCTGCTCCTCTTCTTTTTTTTAAACAGGTTTATTGAGGCAAATTTATGAACCATAAAATTCTCCTACTGTAAGTAAACAATTCAGTGATTTTTTTAGTGAATTTATAGAGCTGTGCAAGCATCACCACATTTAGTTTTAGAATAGTTCCATCACCCCCAAAGTTTTCCTTATGCTGATCATTTATTTTTAAATTACTTATTAAACTTTGTTTTTCCTTTTCAGTAATTCATTTTACCATTTCCTAGGGTTGTGATCCTTGGTTTTACAGCACTGGATGGGATTTAGAATGGTGGAGATGCTTCAGGAGAGCATTTCAAACCTCATATAGTATTCATTATGTCTTTTAGAGAGTAGCCATTCTTTGCATTCAGGCCTGCTGTGAATTTAGAGAGTGAGGTGCAGGGCATCCTGAATATTCTGCCAGTGAGATGCTTGCTTTCCCTTCTTCTTTCTCTCTTCAAATTATAGTGACCATAATAAGTAGAGTATTAAAAAGTAGGTAGGTTGGAGAAGATGGGCAAGCATCTGTTCCCTCCCTCCCGAAGTCAGAAGGTCATGATAAACAGTAGCTCAGCTATGATGCTACAGACTGTCCTGGAAGAAGCATGCAGTAGGAGGTACTAATGTACCATCTTGGGCCACACACTACTTTCATTTAGCAGTTCTAATCAGAGGCTGTTCAGAGAGGATGTGTGTATCTATCTCATTCTACCTATTGCAGATGGCATGCTGTATCGCATGGTCCAGAATGTGAAAATATTATAGGAGGTCTGTTGCTGTGGTTTTGTATTTCTATGAATCTTCTTTCAGTTCTACCCACTACTCTCTTGCCTCAGAAAATATTGGATATAAGACCTTTCCATAATTAGTACTCCTGAATGGGAAATATCACAATGAAATAATAAAATAAATAAAAATTATTTTCTCTGATTCTCTTCTTCCAAAAGTTAGATAATATTTTGTTTTTCTCATGCCTTTTTCCTCCTTGGTTTTATTTATTTTATTTATTTTGTTAGTTTTATTTAGTTCCTCCTTGGTCTTAAATTACAAGTTACATATCTAGCTATTACTGTTATTATACAGCCTCATTATTTTATTTTATTTTTTTTTGAAAAAAAAAATTCTTTTAAAGAAGCTTTAGGTTACATAAATATTACATTAAAAATATAGGGGATTCCCATATGCCCCACCCTATATTTTTATTTTCAATATCAATATATTCTCCAATCAAAAAATCAATAGGTGGGTTCTTTTCTCTTCCATCTCTAATAGGGAAGACAGGAGAGCAGATACATAGCATGGTCAAAATAGGCTCAGAAGATGTAGAGCCCTAGAGAGGAGGGAGGAAGGACTTTTGTGCCTTTCCCACTGTGCTGGCTCCTAGCAGTTGTGTCAGACATTCCCAGGCTGTCAAGGGCAAAAGTACGTCAACAGAAGAAAGTTACCACCTAGCATCCTCAGGGTGCTCCTAAAGAGGGTGCTCTCCCTCCTTCTGGGAAGGGCCCTTGCAGAGAGAAGATAACCATCCAGCGAGCACATCCCTATGCTTTAGAAATTTGAACTCAGAGTCAGAAAGATCAGGAGCCTACCTTCTTTGAAAAGGTAGAAATGCTGATGGGCCACTTGCTATAGATCCTCTGGTGGAAAAGGAGGTCAAGCTCCAATGCCAATGAATGGATGGCGGTGTGGAGAACAAGAACAGGCTGGATTTCTCCTTCAGAGGGCACTTCCTCCAGAAGCCCTCCCTGGTCCAGGGACCAGACTGGGCTAGGTCTGTGACTCTGAGCTCTCAAGGCTGAGATGCCCTGTGTATTCATTTCCTATTGTTGCTGTAACAAATTAACACCAACTTAATAGCTTAAAACAGCACAGGTTTGTTCTCTTACAATTCTGGAGGTCAGAGGTTGGAAATCAGTTTCACTGGGCTGAAGTCAAAGTGTCAGCAGGGCTAATTCCTCCTGGATGGTCTGAGGACAAAGTCCATTTCCCTGCCTTTTTCCTCTTCTAGTGGCCGCCCACATTCCTTGGCTTGTGTCCCTTCCTCCATCTTCAAGGTACATCATCCCAGTTCTGCTTCCGTCACCATGATTCTGATTTCTACATCCCTCTTCTAAAGAAAGAGCATTGTGATTATATCAGATACACCTGCACGATCCAGGGTGCTCTCTCTACCTCAAAATTCTTAATCACTTGTGCAAGGTCTCTTTTGCTGTATAAGGTAACATTCACAGCTTCTAGTGATTAGGACATGGACATATTTGGGAGGCCATTATTCAGCCTACTATACTCCATGATCAGACCATCCCAGGATTCTCCAAAGCAACCCATCCAGATCCCTGAGGCCTGGAGGAACCTGAGGCAGCAGGGCTTTCCCATAAATGATCTAAACAGTCCTCTACTGGGCTGTTTTCAAATTTTTGTTCTTATGAGCAATGAGTATCTTGAACATCATTTCTCCACATGTGTGTATATCCTTAGGATACATTATTGGAAGTAGAATTGCTGGGTCAAAGGATATGTGCACTTTCAACCCATTTCCATACACCAGGAATTTTTAACATTTTTTGTTCCACGGACCTCTTTGCCAGTGAGGTGAAAACCACAGACCCCTTAGTCCACACTATACTATGTATTATTGAGTAAATATATCACACCTGCACCAACACATCTCCACAAGAATGTTTTTTTTTTAATTTCAATTCGAGCTTATAGACCCCTTGTTAAGAACCCCTGCCCTACATCCTTGCCAACATTATCAAAAAATTTTAATCAATAATTGTCGCTTTATTAAGAGAGCAGTATTAAACACGGATATCAGTGAACAATTTCATTGCAAAAACCCCTGCTAGCAACAGACATTTATGTGTGGTCAGTTATGCAGGGATATCTTTTTATTTTAAGTGATTTTATATAACAATTCTTGGAAGCAGTGTGTAAAATTATCACAGAAAGACACAAGAATTAATACACATTTACATTCTTAAAAATATTTACTTTTTTAAAAAATATTTTTATTTTTATTTATTTATTCCCCCCTTGATGCTTGTGCTTGCTGTGTCCATTTGCTTTTGGTGTTTTTCTGGGTCTGCTTGTCTCCCTTTGTAGAGTCATCTTGCTGCGACGGCTCACTGAGCAGCGCGGGCTGGCTTGCCTTCACCAGGAGGCCCCGGGAATCGAACCCAACCAATTGAGCCAAGCCCCTTCCCAAAATATTTACTCCTGAGGTTGACAGAACTGTCACTTTCCTCAATGCTTATTACACAACAAACTACACCCTTGCCAACCTTATCAAATTTTTTGATATTTACCAATTTGATAGGTGAAAAATGGAATCTCAGTATGTTTTCTTACTTTTTCAAATATTTTGAAATAATTTTGTCATGGTTTTAATGTTTGTTTCATTTATTATAAATGACGTTGTGCATCTTTTCATATGTTTAAAGAGACATTTCCTTTGATTTATTGGTCTCTCATGCAAAACACTATCTGAAGACATAGATAACAGTGGCAATCAGGCAAAAAAGAGGTGTTAAAGGATTTTTTTAAAAAGTGCTCACTGGAGACTGATGATTGGGATGAAGAATCCAGGCCAGAAGTAAAGAGAGAAGTGGATCTATGGGAATAAGACCCCTACTAACAGGCTGAGTTTCAAGAGCAAGAAAAGTGCCTTTGAATTCTGCTGGGGTAATCAGAGCCACAATTTAGCAAATCTGGGGTCTAGAAGAGGTGACCAAGGCAGATTCCATCCTCAGGAGCAAGGCCAGAGCCTACTTATTAAACTTGGATCCAAGAGCAGGGCAGCAAAGGGGCCTTTATCCCAATAATTCATGTCCAAGAACACAGGACTCCATTGCTTCTGGCCATGGTTGACCCTGGGGTCCTGGCCCGGGCTTTGTCTGTAAGTGAGCAAGCGACTCACTGCTTAAGTGGTGGGAAGTGGACCTACAGAGCTTCTCCAGAGACTGGAGAGTGCCAGGAAGAATGCCAAGTACTGTCAGCATGCTGCCCATCCATTAGGACTGGGCTTTGGATTCTGTAGACCTGATAGATTTGCCCTGTACGTGCTTGTGTGAGAATATTTAGTCCTCAGCATCTTGTAGTCACAAGGATTGCAACTGGCATCTTAGGACTGAATCTAAGACGACCCCAGAAGTATTTTGTTTGATCAGCTCTGGTTATAAAGCTAAAAGTGGCAGTCAGATTGGGCAAGGAAGCAGAACTAGTCTCCTAGGACTTGTATGGGCATTTCCTTGTGAGTGCCATCCCAGCGACCTGAGGAGTCACCCTGTTTTCTCCTCACAGGAAATGGCCTCCTGCAAGGTTAGAGGAATGACTGCCCTGGTTCTGGCATAACTGGTTGATTTGTCCGTGGAGTGGGTGTTGAAGCAAGCCATGTGCCTGTGACTTGCTCCCTGAACCTCCATAGCTCCTCCTGCTGGTTGCTGGTCCAAAGGCCCACCGTAGTGCTTTTCATTCATTAACCAGTTCCTTTTTTTTTTTTTTTTGGCTTTGAAATATTTACAAGGCTTCACCAATTTCACAATAATGAAGTCATTTTGTAGGAAAAAAATAGTCCTCAAGTCCCGCTTTCCTGTTAGCCTGTGGTAACTGAGGTGATAAAGATCTCCGGTGTGTCAGGAGGGTTCCTCGTGCTTTTTGTGCTGAGTTCCTGGTTTTGAAGATGTGTTTGTAACCTGTGCTGAACAGTGGCCGCAGGTCTGAATTAAATGAAGGCCTTATCTTGGAACTGGCTGTCCTGTAACTGGAGGCCTACTGGATTTCTTTGAGTTCTTTTATTTATAACTTCTTGTGGCATCAAGACTGAAGAACTCCACAGGCTATTTTCATTGAAAGTTCAGTCACTTTTGAACCTGTGACTTTAGATATCATAGGACACATCCCAATATCATGCTATGTTCAAAGAAAATTTCCATTTACCTATGTGAAAAAAATGAAAGGAAATAATGGCCATGCATCTAAACAGCCACTGAGCAAGAAAAACTCAACATCATCTCAAATGGAAATATGAAAATAGGGATCTATCCAGGGGTGTCATTTGGGAATATTTATTCCCCTTTTGGATCACATATATTTTTATCCCTTCCTCTTAAATTTTGGAATAATGTTATAAATTCTGGACAGTGAGGCAAGTTTACTAACCCTGATACTGTGGCAGCCTGAGGACGGTAGTTCCTCTAAGAAGTTGGACTAATGCCTGTGGACATCATATTTTACTGCTTAAAAATGTTCTTTTTTGTTTGTTGGTAAGTGTATTTTTTATTGAAGTGTACAATTCATACTTGAGCATAGAGCAACATTATGTACATAATAAAAGTTGGAAACTTACAACATAAACATGCATAACATTATACAGGTATCACAAAAATGTTCTTTTTAAATGAAGAACTAGCTCTGTTACCCATATTTATGAACTCTGTGTGTGGAAAAAATAAGCATCTCCAACTTTGTAATGAAGGCATTTTTAAAAATATAATTTTGTATGTCTTAAAACAAACAAACAAAACATGAAGCAATTTCAGGATGTTAGAAAAGTCCTAACTAAGGTAGTGGGGAGTTACTTGCCTGCTTAGTTTTATCTGACTAAAAGATCTGGCCCAAGTGGGACCTGCTGCCCTCCCAGAGCCCATATCAGTACAGAATTTCTGTTACTGGCTGGGAGAAAAAGTTTCCTTTTTATAGGTTTTGACAAAATGTATAATGACCTGTATCCATCATTGCAATATCATGCAGAACAATTCCAATGCCCTAAAAATGCCCTATGTTCCACCTATTCTTTCCTCTCCCTCCCCTTAGAACCTCTGGTAATCACTTTCTTTACATAGACTGCAGTTAGTAGCAATGCTTCAATATTTGTTCATCAATTGTAACATATGTACCACACTAATGTAAGATGTTATGAATAGGGGGAAATGTGAGAGGGGGAGAGGGTGGGGTATATGGGAATCCCCTATATTTTCAATGTAAGTTTTCTGTAATCTAAAACTTCTTTAAAAATGAAGTTTAAAAAAAAGTTTCCTTTTTAAAGAAGAATAGCAAACCCCCAAGGCAGCAGAGATTTTACCCACAGAATTTGCAGAATTTGCAGAATTTGTCTGGAGGGCACTGAAACTGGGACTGCAACCTAGATTAGAGTTATTTCCCACATCCCTTTCTCAGGCTGGGGCCCTTGGGGTAGATTGGTGTTGGTGCTCGGAGTGTGGAGAGCTTTTGGATGCAGCGTCCTGTGTCATAGAGAAACCCTGCAAAGGTGAGGCAAACTAGGGGAAAATTTAGGGTTGATATTAGAGAAGTACTTCCATTTTCTTTTACCTGAGTGCAGAAAGTTGAGCAGTTAAAGCTTGTGTCGGACAATTTTCATTTTAACCATCAATGCATTTATTTATCCTGAATTTTGAGCATTCTTCATACATGGCTTTCTGTTCTTCCATTTTTAGCCATGCCTTGGAAGCAAAATGAAACTCCTGCATTGAGAATTGAGATATCTCTGTACATCTCAAGCCAGGTGAGTTCAGAGCTGGAACAAACAGCTAGAGGTGACCTGCATGGCTGCTGTGCATGGCCTCCAGGAATTACAGGGATGTTTGAGTTCTGTTGTCTTAAGTGTATAAAAGGAGAAACAAATAATATATTCCCAAAACACAAATCACAGCTCTACAGAGAAAAGAGAAGGGCTAATAGAAGAGCTTCCTCAACAGGAGCTATGTCTGTGGGGCTCAGTGCAAAGTGAAAATGCAGAGACCCTTGATCAAAAAGCAAGAAAAAGTACCATTAACAGCACACACAAGCTTCCCCGCCTCCCCCAGATGGCTCCCTCTTCTGTCTGCTGTTGTGTCTGCTTGTTGTCTGCTCATCTTCTTTAGGAAATACTGGGAGCCAAACCCGGGACTTCCAGTGTGGGAGGTGGGTGCCCAACCACTTGAGTCACATCTGCTTCCTGCTCGTTGTGTCTGCTTGTTGCATCAGCTCGTTGCCTCTGTTCATCTTCTTTAGGAGGCACCAGGAACCGAACCGAGGACCTCCTGTGTGGGAGGCAGGCGCCCAACTCCTCGAGCCACATCCACTCCCAAACATAAGCTTTTTTCCTTTCTTTCACAGTCTCTGTCTTGCCTTTTCATGGTGTTTTTTATTTGCTATTCAATGTCATTCTAAGAAAAGATAGATAAAAAATTTCAAATTATTAGCATGAATTTTACCTTTCATCTTTAATTTACACAATGCCAATTTTAAATGCAAATATAAAAGCATTTAACTCGTGTCATCACCAAAATTACACAGTTAGAATGTCGTGGCTCATCCTGTGAACTGGCCAGAAGGGGCAAACACAAGTCACACTCAGGAAGGCTGTCTGGAAGAAGACAGGATTCCCCACTAGGGACAGAGCTTGTTGGGATAGCCCTTGAGGGCATGGGATTCTTCACAGTTCCCAACCTGTGAAGCTGGGGCACAGGTGCTGTTTTGGACCTCAGGGCTGCTGGTTACCCCTCATGCCACCAGTCCACGGAGGTTGAGCCAGGTGTCTTCCCTTTCCACAGGCCTATCACACCAACCCAGAGCAAATGGGTGACCCCCAAGTATCTTTAAAGCTCAGTGCTGGCAGCCTGGTCACTTGCATACACCATGTCCATAGAGAGAATGGCTATGGGGAGGCTCCTCATGGGACAAACTGAAAGAAAAAACACCAAAATCAAGACTAAATTTGCTGGTAAGAACTATCCCACCAGACAAGGATTAGGAGCCCACATGGCCAAATGTGGAATGAATGAATCTGTAATTTGTTTTCCACATGGATGTTACTAATTAATTCTGCACTGTTACTTAAAAGTATGAGTTAAATTGTACCAAAATGTGCATAGACAAATGTGAGAATGTACAACTACTTATGAAAAGCATTTGACAAGTTTTTGTTAGACACAAAGCTCTCTATTCAGAATGCAATAGATTCTCTAAAAGCTAAAACTTCTTTAATAATAGTGATAAAATCTGTACTTGAAACAAAACAAAACTCATTGCTGGGGACATGCTCATCATAGGGATGGATAAGATGTTTGCCCCTGCCAAGATACAGCTAAGGCCAGCTGTCTACCAGAGGCACTGTGGTGCTGCCAGCCAGGGATGTGGAAGGCTGCCACCATTCCCTGCCCCAAGATGCCCCAGGGTGCATGGATCTGACACCGACCCTCCCTGCGCTGGCACCCAGGCTCCTGGCAAGGGCAAAGGAAAGCAGCATTCACCAGTGAGGGCAAGAAGGGGAGGCTGGGTAGGGTCTGGGACTCCTTGGGGCAGAGGAGTGACAGCAAGAACCCATCCCAGGGAGGCAGCAGGTGGTGGAACTGTGCGTGAGCCGAGGCTCCAAGCCCCCATTGCATGCTCCATTGTCCCATAGGACTCCATTTATAGAACACAAATTCAAAGATAAAATCATTAAGACTCTCAGGACTGCAGCCACAGTGCATTAACCCCAAGCCCAGGGCCCTTCTGAGTGTTCCTCAGGCAAAAGAAAGAAGGGCATCTGGCTAGTGTGTGCTTTGAAAGATGCCCTCATCCCCAAAGGAAACATAAGTATAGAAAGTACTTGGGAAGTGGATGTGGCTCAAGCGATTGGGCTCCCACCTACCACATGGGAGGTCCATGGTTTGGTTCCTGGTGCTGCCTAAAGAAAAAAGGAAGAAATAAATAAAATAAATCTTTAAAAAAAAAAGTACTTACAGTAGAAGGGACTGAGGTAGCCTTTCTCACTTCTCATCTGCTCCCTTCTCCTTGGCAACAGACTTCATTTTGTACCCATTTCCCTTTTGCCCTCCCTCTCTCAATTCACTCTTGGGATCTGCCGTAGTTGACGGATCTGCAATCTTACCTGAGCCAGGAAATACTGGACCCTAATCTCCTTGGGTTGATAAATGGAATCCAGTCCGTCCCTGTGCTCAGTGCATGGTTTCCCTTTACCTGTCAAGCCCCAGAGATGCTTTTATGGGATGGCAGCATGTGAGCCTGTCCAAAGTTTGCCCCTGATGACCTGGGGGCGTCCAGCCCTCTGGGCAGCTGCCACTTGTAGAGGATTAAGGAAGCCTCCTTCTATTTCCGAAGTTCTTGTAAGGTGCACAGACTGTAGGCAATGCACTTTTTAAAAAAAATTCTTTTAAAAAGTGGGATAGAGTGGGGGTGTTTTCCTTGGACTAAAAGGTTTGCTTTGAGCATTGTCTGGATCATATTGCAGAAGGTAATGCAACTGGCTCCATTTGCTAACGTGTACTCTTGTTTCAAATGCCTTTTGGAACTTTCCCACTTCAGAAGGCTCCTTCCTGTCCTGCACTGTAGATTCCTAATACACTAGCTTTACTAGCCCAGGGTTGTTGTGGCCACTGTCAGCAGATCAGGTGGTATTTTTTTATTTTTTAAAGATTTATTTATTTATCTCCCCTCGTCTGCTTTCTGTGTCCATTCACTGCGTGTTCTGTGTCTGCTTGTCTTCTCTAGGCGGCACTGGGAACCGATCCTGGGACCTTCTGGAGTGGGAGAGAGGTGCTCAATCTCAGCTCCCTGGTCTGCTGCGTCTGTCATTGTCTCTCCTCTGTGTCTCTTTTTGTTGCGTCATCTTGCTGCGCCAGCTCTCCGCGCAGGCCTGCACTCCTGTGCGGGCCAGCTTGCCTTTCACCAGGAGGCCCTGGGAGTCAAATCCTGGACCTCCTATATGGTAGACGGGAGCCAATCATTTGAGCCACATCTGCTTCCCAGGTGGAGTTTTGTCTTAGGGGAAATATTCCACCTAGGCTCCTGAGGCCTCATTCCCAGGAAAGCAGGTAGAGAACCATCTGCAGCACCCCTATGCTCTTTTCTCTGGGTATCAGTAGGAAGGCATTTTCTTTTGAGCTGAGGGATTAGGCCCACCAGAACAGTTCAGCCTAACCCAGTCTGCAAAGGGGGTGGGAGTTAGGAATAAATACTCTGGAAGCTGAGCAAAGACAGATAGATGTAAGGGGCCATGGGAGGCTGATAGATTGGGTTTTGGTCCTGGCAAGCAAAGCAGGGCTGGCTCAGCCCAGGGGAGGAGCTCCCTGTCAGCAGCCAGCACAGGACTAGAGCAGATTCTGCTCTTCCTCTTTCCCACCTTGCCAGCCCCTTTCTGACCATCAGCAGGCCTCAGGTGGGAGTTCTGTGTGTGTTTAAATTGCTGTCAAGAATGCAAACTAGGGAAGCAGATGTGGCTCAAGCAGTTAGACACCTGCCTACCACATGGGAGGTCCTGGGTTCGGTTCCCAGTGCCTCCTGAAGATGAGCAAGACGGAGAGCTGATGCAACAAGAGATAAGACAAGGAAACACAGTGAGAGACACAACAAGCAGGGAGCAGAGGTGGCTCAAGCAATTAGGGGCCTTGCTCCCACATGGGAGATCCCAGGTTTGGTTCCCAGTGCCTTCTAAAAAGAAGAGTGGACAGAGAGAGCAGACAGCCCAAA
>JAQZBX010043380.1:0-21723 GCA_029593785.1 Cabassous unicinctus | reverse complement strand
ACAAACTAATATTTTAAGGCTTAAAACTGTCTTGCAATTCATGTTATTTATAAAGTTATGCTTTGCTGGGAAAAGTAAAGTATTATAAATACACCCTCCAACAACAACAACAACAATGAAATGATATCGAAGGACCAACCCAAATAATGATTATTGGGAAGCCAGGAAAGGGCAGGACGGAGGAAGGAGTGTTCCAGAGTAGAGGTTCATAGGTGGGGAAAGGAATAACTCAATCCCAGAATTGAAAACAGTTGTTTACAGCTAGAACCAAGTAGGTAAAGGAGTCATGACAAGTGCTGTGGAAAGAGAGAGAAAGGGATCATGTCACAAAAGGCATTGCAAGACATTTTAAGGAATTTGGAGATTTTGTTCTAAGATGAGTGGAGAACCAATAAAAGGTTTCAAAGAGAGGAGTAGTGGGGTGACCAGGTTGATGCTGTAAAGCTTGCTTTGGCCACAGGATGAGGAATGGATTGAAAAGAGCACTGAAAGAAAGCCAGGAATGGACTGGGGCTGACTAGATAGAATTTATGTAGTCAAAGTGAAAACTGAAAAATGATGGACGTGAACTAGGGTGTTGGTGAAGACAAGATGGAGAGAAGCGGTTGAGTGGGGATAGTTCTCTCCTGTTGTGCCTCTTGACTTTGTGAGGGTAATTTAATAACCCAGATTACTGTGAACTGGCTCAGTCTTTTCCATAGTTCCTTAAGCCCTTAAGTAAACCATGATTAATTGTGGAGAAAGTCATAGCATCTAACACAATTCAGTGTAGCTAAGATATAGTGAACAGTGGAAATATATGAAGTTAGAGTGGTTGTCAGGGACAGGTCATAAACAGCTAGATAAACCCTTTTTAAGGTATTTGGACTTTATCCTAAGGGTGATGGAGAGGACAGGATGCTGTCCTCCTGGTTTTTAAGCAGGAGGACAGCAAAATCAAATTTACATCTTTTAATAAATATATGGCCTTCTACTTTATTGTCAAACAGTGAGAACTACTGAAGGTTTGTCACCATGCAAGGTAACTTGATGTTAGGAAAATTCATCTGACAACATTGTGCAAGATGGTTTGGAGTTAGACATAGTGAAAAATCTATAAACAAGACAATAAATTGTAAAGCTATTTTGATAATCTTGGTGTGAGGTGATAAGGAATGGAAATTGAGCCATGGCAATGAAAATCGAAAAGAAAAGAATAAAGGAGGAAGATCAGGAGGAAGATGATTAACTTGTCTTCAGAAACTTATAAAACTGTTTGGCACAGTGTCTTAGAATCAACTTGTTAAAATATGATTCTGATAACTAAGGAAGTTTAAGGTACCGTATTTACATTAAATATATGAATCACTTCTTACAACTAGATCAATTTGTTCTGTAAGCCTAAGAGTATGGAGTAAATTTGGCAAATTCATTTTTATTTAAAAATAAACACAGTGATGTTATTTGGGTATGGGATTGGCTGGGGTAAGTTGGGGAAAAAGTTGAGTTTCTGTGGAGTTAGCCTTCCTCTTACATGCCACAGAAGTCTATAATTCAGGAGCAAGGAGACTGAGTGAACTTGCTTCATAGAAAGAAAAAGCTTAATGAAAAGAGAGTTAGGACAAGCGACAAATGCCTTAGAACTTGCAAAAAGATTGCCTTCTTCTTATCACAACCCACCCTTAGCAAACTTCCACCCAGCATTGTCCATTTATGCCGCAGTAGAGTGATAGAAGAAGGGCTACACCCTCCCCCCACTGTCAGAGGCAAACACTGCACTGCAATTTAAGTTGAATGAGAAATTCTTATATTTCAATTTTAGAAATATGGGTTTCCCTGGGTTCTTTAGAAGCAGCAGAAAAGTCAGGACTGTTGGAAGTCCCCTTGCCTATGCTTTACTTCATAGACATGAACTAGAAGAATTCATAGACCTATCGCTTTTCCCAGAGCCAGTGGCCTCTGAGAGTTATGAGGAAACTTTACACTGACATCCAGGCGGCAGGGGAACCAGTCCTTGACAAAGGTTCTTTGTGAGGAAGAAGTCCAGTGCTGGGCTATCCTCAGTTCCACATTAAATAAGGATTTGCCTAAGAAGATTACCTTGGCAGACATTTTCTTGGTTAGAAATTTTTAAAATCTTCTTTAAAGAAATATAAAACTGTATTTCGGGGAGAAGGGAATTGCACTCAACAGGTTCAGTAATTGCTATACATTTATGATGTTTTAATACCACAGGAACTCACCGTTAAAATTATGGGGAATTTACTTCCCATGGAGAGTCATGTGAATTTCCTGTGTATTCCTTCTTAACTAAATAAACAACGAACACTAAAGCAACATTTTAAGTGTAAATTGGGATGCTCCCACTCTAAAATCGGAAAGAAGTTTCAAATGCCTAGAATGGAGATAAATCTTTCCCAAGGATTACATTTTCAGAGAAAAATGTGGTTTTCCATGGTAAAGAAACACTAATAAAATTCTGTCTTTGATAGATTTTTTAATTTAATGGTATTCCAATACAATATTTAGCTAAAATCATTTTTAAAAATAATTAACATATCAAATACATAGCCATTATTAAATATACTATGTGAAAATATGCTTTCAGAGATATGCAATTAAAAATTGACTTACAGGCATGCACTGTACCTTCTCCAGGCACAATATTGTTTTATTAGGACTTTGATATTCTTGTAGTGGGTTTTACTCCCAGAAGATAGAATCTACTCAGAATTTCTCAGAGCTGAACCTTATATAAACTCTTTCTTTATAAAAAATATTTTCATCAGTTCTCCAGTGATTTTTCCCACATAGAAATGACCCTATTTCCACTCTTACAATGTAAGCACGTGCAAAATAAAGTTCAATGAATGTAATTCCACATTGTTTAAATTTAACTTCTTCTAAAATAGACTAATGTTAAAGTGATTGATAGCTACATGGGATGAGGGTGATGGAAAAATTAGGGTCTCTATGGAAGAAACAAAGCTAAAAGTAACTTCTGGTTTGTGATAAAAGCTCATTGACAATAGACCTGTCCTTAATAAGATCGAATTAAATCACCCTTGCCTTCTCCATACAGTGAATTGCTTTTGCTTTTCTTATGCAACAATCCCAATTAGCATATTCACTCTTAGGTACCATTTGTTAAAAAATTTCCCTTTCATTTGCAGTCACTAAAATATTTGCCCTTTGATTAAATGGCTATGGCAATTTCTAGCTGTTAGGATGCTAATTTAAAGGAGAAATGTATCAAAACTTTTCCCAAACATTGAACATTTTGTATTTACATTCTTTGCAAAAGTTGAGATTGGAAAGAAGATTTTGCATTCCTTTATAAAGCACTAACTGAAAACAGAACTGTGTATTCAAAGGAAATTATAATAATAGAAAACCTGTACATGTTATTCTTCCAAAGGGAGGGCAGAAATTATATTTTTGGATGACTTTAGCGTCTTCTTTTGTCAGGTAATGATTAAAAACTTGATGGGAATAATGAGCTTTTGTTAGGTTTTGTGTTAATTTTAATAGGATAATCAAATAAGAATTGTTATTCTCAGTACTTAGAGAAAAATAACACTACTCAGGGGCAATAGTTCTGCTCTAATATAGAGCTCAGGGCTCCAAGGGCATTGAATCAAAGTTCTATATGATGCAAACCATCCCCAAAGTGCCAAGTGTTGAGAAAAAAATCTCTCCTAAGTAACTTCTTTCCCCCTTAGTTCAGAAACCCAAGACATGGTGGTTTTTGCCCAGTGGACCATTTTTTCATTCATTCATCCAAGCTTTTATTCACTCAGAGAGCAGCTTTCTAAGGACCTACATAGAGTAATAGGCACTGAGACATTACGATAGCAATCAGGACATATTTTCTGCCCTCTCAGTAGATTGGGCAAAGCAGGTTTGAAAAAAAAACAAAAAACTGTACCAATGTATAGTGAAAAGTGCCTCCATCGAGTGTTGTTGGAGCTTAGAATCATTTACTCACTGGGAAGGGTGAAGCTTCTCAGAGGAGTTAAATTGAGCTGTTGTAAGGAATTTCCTCTTCTATCTGCTCAAAAAAGATGTGTTCTGTATGCAGGAAACTTAAGGGCCTACAGAAAGAAAGCAGGCAGATATTATACATGAGTGAAGTTCATACTCCACCCTGAAGGAGCAATGATATCCTACTCTGTGGTTTGTTGCTGTGTGGGAATGCCAACCCAGGATTACTTTACTGGATTTTTCAGTTTTTCAAGAGAAACCTGAAATCCTGATTTTTTAAAGCTGGCTGCCATTCAATGTTCTTAAAAACCTTGCGCTGGACAAACGAAACACCCACAGGCCAGACTGGCCCACTGCCTACTGGTTTGTAACCTCTAGATTCTCACTTCAGATTAATAGCATTCCAAAGTGATGTCTAAGTAAGAAGTCATCCACTGCATTTTCAAGATTGTTTCTGTCACAGAAACCCTGAACTTTTAAAAATGTTACTCATTTTTTTCCATATTTGTGGGCATCTCCTTTAGAGCCTCTATGCTCCAGCAATGCAACTTTTAGAAATACATGGCCTGAGAGGCAAGAATTATTACACTTTTGGAGAGGTGTTAACCCCCTAAAAACTACTGTTTTAGATGGCCTAAATGGACAGAGTTAAAGTAACTGCAAAGGCTGAGCAATTTACTTCTTTCAGAGCTACAGAGGAGGGCCAGTGGGAGCTATGCCTGGAGCAGCAGGCCAGGTCTTTTTCATTCCTCCAGAGCCACCTGTTTCATGTTTCTTCTCCATTAAGTGCACACACCATAGGAACTTAAGCATGACTTCAGCTCAAGAGTAAGCAAGAAACATGCCATTTATGGACAATATAGTTTCATGAGGTTAAAAAAAAAAAAAAAGTTACTTGAATTCTCACCATTATAAGCACATAAGATAGAGGTGAAATTCATAGTTGAGACACTCTTGAGTGTTCAACCACATGAAGGGCTGCAGTTTTGATGCCCCAACCTTCTTGCTGTTACTACTTCTTTAGTCTTTAGAGAGGCAACTTAAGGGAAAAAGAAAAACAGAGAATTGGAAGAGCATCAAACAAAGCACAATCCTAATGCATTTTTTGCAGAATGTACTAACATCCCACTCACACAGATGTCACTGAAAATAACCAGTCAGCAGTGGGAGTGGGTTCTGCAATGCAATGATCCATATGATCACTCAGAAACAAAATTGTATTAATGCAGAAAACAATTTCAGATCCAGCCATCATTTTGGAAATCTGTGAATATATTCAACATTGGCAGGGTTTTAGAACGATTTTGTTTGCTTCCCCCGTTAATTTTCAGGTTTAACATTTGAAGAGCTCTTTGCAAAGAGTAAAAATCATGATTCTACTCTGTGCTATGATATTGTCTTATTTCTGACTATGATCACTGGACACTAAACTGAAATGTGCCCCGTTGTGAATCGCTAGGTTGTTAGTAGACATGTAAAATTTACTTCATGTTGTGACAACAATGTGGGGAAAGAGGTGCTCTTTTTCACTGGTAGTGTGACTGTACATTGAAACAAACTTTAGGAAAGGCAATATGACAATGTGTATCGAAAAATCTTTAAGTCTACACTTTGTACACAAGTTCAATTTTAGGAATTTATCCTAAAGAAATAATAGAATGTATTGTTTCCTATGGCTAGCAATCAGAAAAACAATCATCAACAGTGAATTGGTGAGGTGAATTATGGTACAGTCACACAATGGTACACTCATATAAGGAGATAGATCCTTATATTTTGCAAGATATCCATAGTATATCATAAAGTGAACAAAGCAGCTTTAGAATAGAAGGTATTGAATGTGTGTGTATGCATATTTAAAAAATAAAAGTTGAGAAGAATAGATGAATATTACTATTGTAAAGAATAGCTTCCATAGGGCTGAAGAGAGAAAAAAAAATACTGAGAACTTTTAGTTCTATTTCACTTAGGCAATGTTAGCATGTTTTTAAAGTACATTTAGTAAATTTACTGAACATACTGGATTCGAAAAGTTACAATAAGAAAACAGCAGCTTTATTTTTCTCCCATCACTTCCTTCAATAATGCCCTGTGGGATTTTCTTCCCCAGCCCTTGGTGATCTCATTGCTTTTCCCATCACTTTCAGGTATTTGAATGGTTTTGTTTTCAGCTTTTAAAAGGTTCATTCCAATATAATTCCGAACTTTAATCTCCCAGCCTAATGAAGCTTTCCCCCTCCCTTGGCATAATTCTGATCCCTGGCTTGGGGAATAGAAACAACAAAGAAAGTGACTATTCTGTTCTTTCATTACCCTTGCCCCACCTCTTTTCCTCACTCCCTAAGCTTCCTCTCTATCCTCCAGGTCAGGATAAGGGAAAGAGGGCTGAGAAGAAACTGGTCAAAGCAATTTTTCCTTTGCTGGTGTTCTCTGTAGCTCTCTCTTGGCTAGCATCTGAATGCTGCCATGGCAGGCATCTGAATGCTGGTTTTTCACTCTGAATGCATCAGTGCATTCTTCAGACTTTTGCAAGGACCACCACACTGCACCTCCCACTATATTCTTTGGCTGACCCTTGTGAACCACCCCAACCCTTTCTCTCAGTGGTCACCTCCAGTAATTCTGCCCTTGATCCCTGGCTCCTGCAGGCAGCAGCTCTCTTGAGTGAGTTCTTTAACAGGCCATTTGAGCCTAGAACAGTGTATTAGTCAGGGTTCTCTTGGGAAACAGAATCAACAGGAGATATCTATCAATAATATGAGATTTTAAAAGAGTTTCTCACGTGACCGTGGGGATGCACAAGTCCAGGTTCCGCAGGCAGGCTGCAAACCAGGGGCTCCGATGAAAGTCCAATGAAAGGTCCTTGATGAGTTTCTGGGAGAAGTTGCCTGTCCAAAGACGAGCTGGGAAATTCTGAATGTTGAAATCACTTCCCCTTTTAAGGCATTCAACTGATTGGATAAAAGGGTCACCCATTGATGATGTAATCTCCCTGATTGATGCAGATGTAATCAGCCATCCACGCAGTAAACTCACTGGAGATCGAAGTCCATAAATGCTCTTGTATTACAATTAGCCCAGTGCTTGCTGAAACAAATACCTGGACACAATTACCTGGCCGAGTTGACACATTAGCCTAACCATCACAAACGGCTACCCATCCTAGTTTGCTTAGCATAGCCTGGTTTTTATCCGTTGTACCAACATAATTCTTAATAGCACCTCTTTCATTTTCAAAAGTGTCCCATTTTAATAAATTAGTTGATCAACAACTGGTGAAATCAGGATAAAGTTTTTCATTAATAATTGTCATTTATCAAAGTGAAATTTCCTGGTTTTGATCATTGTATTATGGACATGTAAGTAAATGCCCTTGTTTATATAAAATAAACACTGAAATAATAAGGTGCAAGGGACATAATGCCTGCCACCTACTCTCAAATGGTTATGAAAATAATTTTATGTAAACAGAGAAAGAGAGAGAGAGGAGAATGGTAAAGCAAAAATGACCAAGCAAGGTGAAAAAAGAAATGTGACAAAATGTTAACAATTTAGGAATCTGGGTGAAAGGAACACAGAATTCACAAAAATTACACTTGTAATTTTTGATGAGTTTAAAATTATTCCCATATGAAAAGTTTAAAAAACTTTTTATGATCACCCTATTCATGGCTGGCTCCCTTCTATAATATCCACTTGGTTTTATTACCTCCTCTTCACCCCATTGGTGAGGGAGGGATTTCCACTCTAGGGTTCTGGGGATGGCCAAACACACAGCTCCCAACACTGGAAAGATGAGATCAACAGCAGTTCATTAGTCACATATATTCATAGTCTGGGGGTGCAGGACACCACATACCATGCAGGACCACACAGGGGTTGTGCTTGGGAAGAGAGAGAACAAGCAGAAGCAGTGGGAGGTAGGTTTTGTAGTAACAAGAAGATGGTGTGACCCCTAGTTCCCATGGGAGGATATGATTGAATTATTGACTTATTTGACTAATCCTGTGGGCTGGCAGGGAAGTGAAGCCTGCTACTCAGGGATAAGCATGCACTGGGCCTGGTCTATCTATGAGATAGACTAGGAGGTCATACCTATGAGAGTTCAAGGAGGAGAGGAACTTGCAGTTAGGACATCTGAGGCCCCCAATTTTCCCAGATGTCGAGGCAGCACATAATATTGCATTTCAATTTCAGGCCTTATGGCATACCATTTGACCCATAGGAAACTCACGCTCTTGCCCCACCCAACAGTGGGTGTACAGGCTGTCCCCAAACTTTCCCTCACCTCATCCACCACCATCAGTGCATTTTCAATTTTTCCAGTCAATAGGCAGATGACTGTCCCCAAGTCCCTAATCTCCAGGGGATACATGCCAAGCTCTCCCAAGTACTTATCTGGCTAGCAGCACAGGCAGGATCTAGAAGTGTCTATAGCCTGCCCAGCAGCCAATGGTGGAATACAAGGACAATCTCCCTTTTTCCGAATAGGTTCTCTTAGTTGGCAGATGTGGGAGATGTGTTGAACAGTGAATTCCACTATCTTCTGGACTATTACAAATTCCCTTCAGAAAATCAATTTCAAGTCCTCTTCTGTACAGACTCCTGGAGATAATGTGCCCTGGAGCAATCTGTTCCACCTTGGCAAAGCCTGCATGGACACATCTAGCTCCACTATTTAGTTTGAACTCCAATTAAAATACAACCAAAATCAATAAGGAAAACTCCCATTCCACATGCTGTTACACATATATTATTTCCATAGCAGATATTCTTATAATGATATTTTGTGCTTTGTTTGCTTCACTAAAGAAGAAGGAGAAAGAATAAAGCTGTCAGTGTTTTTACTCTGCATGGCCTTTTGCCACATTTCAAGAAGGTATGTAGGTCTTTCACTTATCTCAGTATTATGAAGACTACCTCCCTTTCTGGCTTTCCTCTGGGTGAGACTGAGTTCACTGAAGCAAGAAGGAGAACAGCAGCAGCAGCCCTGAAGAGCTGAAGACTAGAGATATTTTATTTGATTGCTACATAAGGTCCTGCAGAGGCCCTAGGCAGTATACAGGGCCTTCTAAAAACATTGAGATTAAACTTCCCAGCTGGGCTGGTAGAACTGAGTTTCAAAGCTAGATATAATTTAATTTAAAGAAACAGTATAAATTGTTGTATGAGTGAATTTGTGACATCATTCACACCAGTAATGCTTGTATAATTTTAAAAAATATATGAGAGTTCCATTTCAGTTACAAAAAATTTACTGGTGCTCAATCACATCAACTAGGCTTTGAAGATATATTGACACATGTCATTGTGCTTGCTATATAATAAAAGACCACCACTCTTATAGATATTAAATGAGAAATATGAGCAAAATGATTCTCCATATATATTTTTAATGGGCTCAATTTTGTAATGCATCTACATGCTTTGTTGTAAATGGACCATCCTTTCATCTTTCCAGTGTATGTCATTCTTCCTGTGGTTTGGGGACCTTAACTTTGATTTAAAGACCATGAGCAGGAGAACTCATGATTTCAAATATTGTCATTGTTTTTACTTTCAAATCTACAACTTCAGTTTCAAATTCACTTCAGACATATTTATTCTCTATATATGTATATATATATTTATATCTTTATAAATTATTTTTATTAAGTATAAATTACCCCCAAAAAAACCACCAACTTTAAGTGTACCATTCAATGAGTTTTGATAAACGTATTCAGTTAAAGTTTACCACCACTAATTATGATATAGCACTGCACTGTCCCATATGCTAACCACTAGTCACTTCTGGCTATTAAGCACTTGTTAGGGTCAAGCATTGTTGTTAAGTCCAGCTATTAAGTCAATTGCCATGAAGTCCAAATTGAGATGTGCCACAAGTGTAAATACCAGAGCTTGAAGACAGTGCAAAAACAATGTAAAACCTCATCAATAACTTTAATCAAGGTTGAAATGATAATATTGTGGATATATTGATAAATAAAATATATTATTAACATTAAAAAATAAATAAATAAACAAAGACCATGAGCAGGTAGGTTCTATAGCAATTCAGGTCAGCAGTAGAGGCTTCAGCAGCCTAAGAGAACCTTGATGGGGCTGTCATCACCCAGCATCAAGCATTGGTAGTCTCTGCACAGACCTCACCAGCATCCCCAACAGCAGCAGTGGCTTAGCTGACCTCAGAGGCCTCCACAACTGACAGCTGTAAAAGTCAGAGCAGAAAAGCCAGAAAATGATAAATGAAGAGTACCATGTGGAAACCCAAAATTTGAGTACACACGAATTGACTGGTAAAAGGGAGAAATTTTGAAGCAGACCTGGACATCCAGTAACAGGATGGAGATGGGGAGATAAGGGGAAGAGGCTGAGAAAGACTGTGTGTAGTGGAGTCTGTGGTTCCAGTGTTAGCCCTTTGGCTGTTGAATCTGGGTATACGCACTCCCCTGACTGAGTGGGATCTGAAAACTTCATATATTCCCTGCCTTAGAAATTCAAAGAACTCTGCAGCCATGGCCAAATGAACCATCCAAAGTTCCAGGGTCCTCTGTCTGAGGCCCTTTGGGGCAATGAAGCAGAAAGAGCACAGATGGAGAAGTCCACAGATTTACATTCCTGCATCAACTCTGCCATTTACTGACTAAACTTCTGCAAGTCCTGGGTCACTTTATCCCTATAAATCTTGGTTTTCTAATCTGTCAAAGGGAGATAATAATAATGATCCTTCTGGAGTCCCTGAACTACTGTGTAACTCACATTAAGAAATGAGTGTGCTATGTGTATATCTGTACTATTTTCCTGTGGCTTCATGAACCCCAAAATCAGTGTCCTATTAGGTTTCCTGAACCCAAAGAGAAGAGGAAGGGCTGCCACCACCTACAATAAGAACATAATGATACCTAAAGCCCAGAAATTCAGTCTACCATTCTTTACACCAGACAGAGGAAAGCATGGTCGAGGATGTTCTAGTCAAGAATAAATGTATGTAGGTCAATTCATATTTGTAATAAAATCCATGGAAGTCAAGAGTCAAACAGAAGACTCTAAGTCTGGAAAATGATTATAGCTACCTCAGATCTGATCAAGAATTCAATTGAGACTCTGAGGGACTGCTTACTAATTTCTTATCAACTTTCAAATTTATGAGTAATAACCAGGTGATTTCTGAAAGAGCAGAGGTCTTTCCCATATCCCCAAAACTTTCAAACCCATACTGTTCCAGAGAAGAATCTATAAGAATGTGAGTCTCTTAAGTGTTATTTCTTTTGTCAGTATTTAGGGGAAAATTCTACTGAATCTCTTCAGCTTCTAGCTTAGTATACCCAATGGAGCCAAAGGAGCAAAGAAACACAATCAGAGGCAATCAGAGACAGGAGTTGCCCTTCTAGAGAAGCCCTGGAGAAAGACGTCTGCCTTTAGTAATCATTTATCCAAGAGTTGATCATATTGCCAGAGAAAAGAGCCACAACACACTTTCTCCGGTAGTTTGTCATTGTCGGCTGGCATTTGGTTGCCAGCAATAAGGAACTTTACTTTGGCTTTCTCTATTTCATTCGAAATACATGTCAACAGTACACCTCACACCAGGAGACTTGGAGGCAAGCACAACATTTTATTGGTAGATCCTAGAATTTCTCTCCCTTACTCCATTTCCTAATCTAGGTTTTCAAAAATAAACTCTACACCATTAAGAGTAAGTTACTTTCACAAATTAAGTGGCTTAGATTCCATTCAGAAAGTATAACTTCATGGTTATTAAACTGAGGAAAACAACAGTTCCTCAAACCTTTCAGACTCCCCCTTTCCTTGGCTGCTGCCATAGTGGCATTTATTGGTTGAAGAAATGAACCAGGGCATTAGGTTTTTAGGACTGCTGCCATGGATGAAGCTATTGAAATATGTCATGAGCCCTTATCGAAAATGAAATGACCTCCATTATCTCTTTTACCACAAGACAGATACCTATGAGATGCAGCATAGCTTATGGTTAAAAGCATGGGTCTTAAATCTCAGTATTACACTTACTAATTGTTGAATTTGTGTAAATAACATATCTTTCTGTGCTCGTTTTGTCAAATTACACATCTATAGAGTGTATATAACAATCCACTTATAAGTTCCTACCTTAAAGAAAGAAATACATATCTAACACAGTATCTGGCAACTAGTACAGTGATTAAAAATGAAAGCTATTATTATTATTATTATCAATAGAAATAGAATTAAAGATTATTTTAATTTATCAAGGTTGTTAAAGATGTATGGTTTAAAAGTTCACTTTGTTTAGGTTTATAGGCTTAGCAAGACAGTCTATATTGTATTTAATAAGAGTCAAAAAAGATTTTTTAAATGGCCACAGGTATACTTGAAATGTCATTTCAAGCCTTCCTTTTTATGTGTTAAAGCAATTTTATTTTTAATTGCAAAAGTATCTGGTCCCAGTTGGCAAAAAATAAATTCTACCACTATCTTACTAACAATGTGTAATTGTGTGCTAGTTGAGGATGACAGAAATTTTCAAATTTCATTGTCTAAAACTCCATTCACATTTGATCCTTGACATTGACAATATTAACTTTCACCTGAGCCCTGTGCTCCTCGAAAACAGCCTTGATTAAGAAATCTCCCAACTTTTTGTGTCCCATGGCACATAATGGCTTATGGCAAAGGCCACCCTTTCTTCATATGACTTAGATAAGACCCACGGATGCTGACTTTTTTTACCTATAACATGGCCAAGGCACAGACTCCCCAAATTCCCATTCTTTGCCTCAAAAATGATGAGCTCACCTGTTTTGTCCCCACTGATCAGCCAGAATAAAATGTTTGTTAACCAACTTTTGGTTAAGTGTCTCTTCTTCAGCCAGGTCCCTTTTCTTAGACCCACCTGCAGCCGGGGCCGAAATGCAACCTCTCCTTAGAGGCCCCTCCTGAGAGCACTCTGAGATCAGAGGAAAATGTTCTCTAATCTACTCCATCCACCTCCATCTTTTCATCCCGTTCAGGTCATCTCATTTCCTCCCACTGGGCTCTTTCTAGCATCATTTGCTCCTCCTTAAAAAAGGAAAACGCCTTCCGCCTAACGTAAATTGTCATTCAACTTTTACAGACTAATTTTTGATTCTTTGATTGTGATGGTCATTCCTTTGTTTTTTGAAACAACTGTTTCTTTAAGAAACAATAAATTAGTGAAATGACTTTTCTTGACATAGTTTAACCAAGTTGAAAGTTTTCTAATAAGTGCAGACAAATTCCCTCTATCCATTATCGAGTTTGTTCTGTTTCTTTCATAGATGTATTGGATTTATTGTGTTGGTTAAACACTAAGAAAAGGAAAAATTCTATCTTCTAAGTCAAAATATAATAACCAGTTCAGTTTCTGAGAAATTGATTTTTTTGAACATTTCAAAAATCTAGTTACAGAAATGCTATCATCTTGACTTCATATAGAAGAAGAGGCAGTAAGTATTCAAATCAAAGAAAGCATGGATGTGGCAGAAATTTAGAGCAACTGTTACCAAATTTTGATGTGCATCTGAATCAACTGAAGGCCTTATTAAAACACAGGTTGCTGGGCCCCATCCCCAGAGTGTCTGGTTCAATAGGTCTAGGGTGGGGCCCCAAATTTGTACTTCTAACAAGTTCACAGGTGATGCTAACGTTATTGATCGCTGGCTGCTGCACTGCTGATTAGAGCATGTCCTCTTTTGTTCATTCATTCAACAAAGATTTATCGAATGCCTACTATATGCCAAACACTATTCTATGTGCTGAGGACACAACACTGAACAAGACAGACACAAATCTGGTTTTACACTTCACTGAGGAAGACAAACAGTAAACAAGATGAAGTAAAATATATGGTGTGCTAGTGATAATAATAAGAAAAAAATAAATCTGGAAAGAGAGATATGAAGTAACACAGTGGGTATGACACTGATGTTTTGGTAGAAATAAAGGAAAGTTCTCCTTGACAGAGGTAGCTTTTGATTAAAAAGCCTAAAGGTAGTGAAAGAGTTGGCCATAAAATACCTGCAGAAAGAGCATTTAAGTCAAAGAAGAAATGCAAAGGCCCTGAGGCCAGAGAGAAACTTGCATGTTCAAACAAAACCAGTATGGCTTCAGCAAAGGAATGAAAGGAAAATGAGGAATGAGATTTCAGAGATGGAGGAGATGGAAATCAAAGAGAACTTTGTAGAAATTTATAGTATGCACTTTAGTTTTTGCTATGAGTGAGGTGGGAAGCCATTGGAGGGTTTTGAGCAGATTAAGTCTAACTTACATTTTAAGAGGATTGCCCTGGCTGCTATGCTGAAAATAGAGAATAGGAAAGAGGCAAGAACAAAGGCAGACAGACCAATGAGGAGCTATTGCCATAATCATCTGGTGTAGCTTACTTCGCCATAGACAGAAAGCATACTTCAATCAGTAGGGAAGTCTTTGCAGTGTGTGCATGATGATACAGTTAAACCCCTACATAATGCTCCAAGTGGGGAACAATTGCACAGAAAATGTGGCCTTATTATTGCAAAATTAATGAAACAAAAAAACACAAAAATATTGAGGCTCATTTACAAGATTGACTGTCCCCAGAACTGATCAAGTCCCAAATAATTACAAGGCAATCACTGCCCAAGCCTCCCCTGGCTTAATGCAGAAGATAAGAACTTCAGCTAAGCCCCGAGTCTACCTCGTCAACCCCTTTGAACAAAGCAGAAGTCAGGAGCCAAATTACCAATCATATTAAAGGCAAATTTTCATTTTTATGGGGACATTATTGTGGAATACTGTTGCTTTTTTAACTTTACCTGAGCAACAAAAAAAAATTTTTTTCCAGCACAGCAATGACACTTTGGTACAAATCAATTCTTATGTCTCAAGAATTCTGCTTCAAAACAAAGCATCCAACAAATTTGATCACATCAATTGCTTTTGTAATGTTAAATGATCACAGAGCAAGAATTATTCTATTATTTCTTTCTGATTTATATATAAACTCTTAACTATAACAAAGAATTTATCAAGGCAAATATCCTCTTTAAGAAAACTGTCTTTTGATATCTTCTTCAGTGAGCTGAATTATTATCTGGCTACTGTCATGAATTGTCAGAAGAATCTGATAAAGCTTCCATTGAGGATTTAGCTATAACATTATTTTTTCCATTTCCAGTGCACAATGTTTCAGTATTGTTATTATTATTTTTTGGCTATTATACAAGACTTCTTTTCCTAAATGAAACTTAAGAAAAGTAAAAAAATGTTACACACAAGATAGTCAAACTTTATTTACAAGTGTGGGTTGTGTGTGTTTTATTGCAGACTTTGATAAGAACAAGGATAGAAATTAGAATACATCTCCTCGTTTTACTGAAGTATTTATAGTAGTTTGGAATTATCTTTGACTCACCTCTCTCATTCATCTCCCAGAGTTCTACAATGTTTGTTTGAACTGGCTCTCCTTTTCATCACTTAATTTCATCTCCTGCAATTTAATCAAGAACCTCAAACTCACTTGTTTTCATAACTCCAGGCAAAAAAAGACAATGGAGAAGGTTGCCAGATAAAATGCAGGATGCCCAGTTAAATTTGAATCTCAGATAAACAATGAATACATATTTAGTACTCCAAATTATGTATCAAATATTGCATGAGAACCACATATACTAAAAATATTATTTGTTGTTTATCTTAAAATTCAAATTTAAATGAACATCCTGTATTTTTATTGGTTGAATCTGGAAACCCTATAACTGAGCAAATAGCAATCTCAATAGTTTCATAGCCTTTAGCTCTGAACCTTCCTATCAAAAGAAAACAGTAGAAACAGAATGTCCTTTAATTATCTTCCCTTACATCCCTTTCAGTGGAGGATCCAACCAAGGCCATGGACTTTCCTTCTTACTATTTCTCACAGAGGGTTAATTTAATCCTTATAAATGTGGAAAGGATACACTGGAGTTTAAAGACTTGAGTTTTTGAAAAGGTCTAGCACTGCCATTAATTTGTGGAACGTATGAAAAGTCACCTTACTTAGCAAGTTCTTATTTACCTCATAATAACAATACATGAGAGGAATCTGGTTATATCTGTGGACTCTTCCAGGTCAAATATATTATTGATCTGAGATATCCACCCCATTTCATAGGATGCAGAGAAAGTAGCATTCCTAAACTAATTGCTTATGATTTTCCAAGAAAACAGAACTAGGTTGCACAAGGATACATAAATATATCCTCACACCCATAGAAACAATAAAGATTTTGAGTAATATAAGAGAGAGAAAAGTTAAGTCAATATTAAAAAAGGATATAGAGACCTTGAATAATAAAATCAATGAGCTGTTTTACATATATACAGAGAGCTGGAGATAGAGGAATTTTTCACCCTTCAGATAATGTACATTCTTTAGTTATATTGATGAAATATTTACAAAATTTATCTGAACCTGGTAACAAAAAATCTATTATATAGATTTTTCCAAAATTAGAGATTCGAAGGCTATATTTTCTCATCATTAACCAAATGAATTAGAAGCAGACAATAAAAAAGCCAACCAAAAAGTGCCAGCTTAACCATTTGAACATTACAGCACACTCTCTTAAGTAATCCCAAATAAAAGTGAAAATCAAAACAAATTTTAAAAATATCTTGAAAGCAATAAAATGGAGAACTATTTAGATAATTATTGGAACCCAAATAAATGTTTTTATTATTTAACAATAATAACTGAAAATAAATAAGCTGAGTATTCAAGAAACTAGAGAAAGAAGAGCAAAATAAACCAAAAGAAAGTAAGAAGAAATACTTAAAGATAAAAGCTTAAATTGATGAAAATTTTAAAACTGGAAGTAATTAAGATAAAAGGGAGACAGTAAAACTCTACCAGGAATGAAAACATGCCATAATGGATGGATAAACATATTATAACAAATGTTATCTGAGCAAGTTGATAAGAAACCCTGGGAACCTCCTATTTTGGCACCAGTGGGAGATTCAAACCAAACCCCACGGCAGCACACAGGAACACTTACCTTGGTCCCACCCCATAACCAAAATTAAAATGCCAGCCGGTCTCCTTTTCTTCCTCTCACTAGCCTTTTTCAGACCAGCTTTGGAGATCTGCCCTGCTCTCCCTAGAAAGTCTCATTGCATGAGTAATAAACTTTTTTATACCTTCTTAGAGTATGTGTGGTGTTGGAGAAAAAGGGGCGCTCACTGGGATGCGGAGACTGATGATTGCAGACAGGAAGTTTATTGAGAAGCTCTCCCAGCGGAGGGGGTCTGTAGAACAGAGTTTAGCCTGCCCACTGGCATGGCAGGGGTCTGAAGAGAGACTTCAGCCCGTCCAGGAAGGGGCAGATGTGAATTTACACAGTAGATCAAGAGGCGGGGAAATGTTAGTTCCTGGCGAGGGAGTTAGGGTCTGAGTACAGCCTGGGGGCCAATAAGGGGCTGTAAAAGCAAATTCTTGGAAGCGGATGTAGCTCAAATGATTGAGCATCCATCTACCATATGGGAGGACTCCGGTTCGATCCCCAGGACCTCCTGGTAAAAAGGCAAGCAGGCAAGCCTGGCCCACACGGCAAGCCAGGCCAAGCCAGGTCAAGCCAGGCCAAGCCAGGCCACGCTGCAAGCCAGGCATGCACTGCGAACCGCGCAACAAGATGATGATGCAACAAAAGAGAGACGCAGGCAAGACACGCCAGAAACCAGGAACTGAGGTGGTGCAAGTGACAGGGTACCTCTCTCCTATATAGGAGGTCCCTAGGATCAAATCCCGGTGAAGCCCGGTAGAGAAAACTTAGAAGAGAAGGCAAGAGACAGGCACAGAAGATCACCCATTTAATGCACACAGACAGCAAGAGGGTGTGGGGGGGAAGCAAATTCCTTACCTTGTATGGCTAGGGGGTAGTGGACTAGGAGGTAGGGTATTCTTTGAATGCAAGAGGGGCTGACAAAACCATGGTCAGGAGGGAGTGGAGGTCCTTATCTCGTTCTGCTCGATCACCATGTGGTTCCTTTGTCCTTTGTTCTAGTGAGGAGATAGTTGGTTGCATTCTCACAAATAGTCTGCTTTTCTTTATGTCCCAGTCTGTTAATCATTCATTGTGAGCCTTGTAATAGCGAACCTCTAACATGTGGCATCATCAGTCTTGACATCTGAACCACATTTTGGATGGGCTTTCATCTTGTTTATACTGAGTGTCCACAACAGTGCAGTATATTGTCATTAGGATAAGACAGACATTTACGATCAATTCATTTCCAACAAAAGTGAAAAGGCAAGTCAATGAGGGAAAGGATAGTCTTTTAAAAAACAGTGCTGGCATAATTTAATATTTACATACAAAATGATTAATTTAGACCCATATATTATAGCATACAATAATTAACTCAAAGTGGATGTAAGAACTAAAACTATAAACTTTTTTGTTGTTTTTTTAAATTTTAGTTTTATTCTAAAACTATAAACTTTTAAAAGAAAAAGTAGGAGAAAATCTTATTGAACATGGGTTACATATTGAACATGTAATACAACAGCGAAAAGACAGTTCAAAAAAAAGGGAAAAATTGATAAACTGAACTTCATCAAAAGTAAAAATGCTCTTCAAAAGACACAATTAAGAAAATGAAAATATGAGCACATATTAGGAGAAAATATTTGCAAATCATGTAACTGATAAAGGACCTGTATGTGGAACATACAAAGAATTCTTACAACTCAATATTAAGGAGCCAAACAACCCATTTTAAAATAGACAAGAGATTTAAATAGAAATTTCACCAAAGAAGACAAAAAATGGTTATGTTCATGAAAAGACACTCAGCATCATTAGTCGTTAAAAAATGCAAATTAAAACCACAAAAGCTCAGTGGCAAAGCTCCAGGATATATTTATCAATTGCAATGAATGTGCTACACTAATGAAGGATGTTTATGTGGGAGGGTGTGGCAGATGTGGGGAGTGGGGCATATGGGAATCCCTATATTTTTTGTGTAACATTTATGTAATCTAAGTATCTTTTAAAAAATAAAAATTATTAAAAAGGAAAAAAGGAAAAAAAAGCACAAGAGATCATTCACACCCATAGAGCTACTGCAATGAAAAAGACAATAACAAGTGTTAGCAATAATGTTGAAAAACATTATTTTTTATTTTTTATTTTTCTATAATTCATATTATTTTTGCTAGTTTTTTATTAAAGCATTACAATTAAGACAAATTATAATTCACGTGGTACATTTAGAAATTAAATTACAAAATAATGCAAATACTTTAAGGTGTGATATGCCAACAAAGTTTAAATTTTTATCATTGATTTAGATTCAGATTTCAGATTAGGAAAATATTTTGGTCAATTCTGTTATGTACTTCAGGGTTGGAAGGGGTAAGGGCAGAGGAAAATGTTTGTAAATAAATCATTTCACAGAAAAAAATTTAATCACTACAAGAAAAATAACTTTTTAAATGCATTAAATTAATGTCCTAACTTGTTGGCACAACATACAGAAAATACTTAAATGATACAGTTTTTTTTAAGCAAACAGTAATACTTCTTAATATGTATTTAAAGTAACAGAGTGTTAAAATTTAACAACTAAACAGTTAAACTGTTTTCACTCTTTAAACAGTTAAAGAGTTGGAAACTGAATGTAGAGTTCACTACTCATTTGCACATTACAAGTCCCACTCCACCCACCTCCCCCAGAACTTAAGAAATCAGACAAGTGCATCATCATTACTCTCAGGCACTGCTGATGGTGATGTAAAATGGTGCAGGCCCCTTTGGAAAACCTGTGGACGTTTCTATCAAGGAAAAGAAAACATGTATCTGGAAAGATTTATATATGAATGCTCATAGCAGCATTATTTATAATAGCCAAAAAGTAGAAATAAGCCAAATATCCATCAATTGGTGAATGGATAAGCAAAAAAGTGACGTATCCATACAATGCAATAATATTAAGTAAAAAACAAGAACAAACAACCGATAACGTTCTATAACATGATTGAACCTCAAAAAAAGTCACTTAAGTGAAAGAAGCCGGACACAAAAGACTTTATATTGTAGGATTCCAGTATATGAAATGTCCAGAAGAGGCAAATCTAAAAGGAAAGAAGCAGAGGAGTGATTTTTGGGGGCCAGGAAGGGAATGAGGACTGATTGCACAGAGACTCATATAGTTTTTAAGGTGATGGAGTTGTTTTAAAACTGGATTATAGGGGAAGCAGTTGTGGCTCAATTGGTTGGGCTCCCGTTTACCATATGGAGGGCTCTAGGTTCGATTCCCTGGGCCTCCTGATGAAGGCAAGCCGGCCCTAGTGGTGCAGCGGGCTGACGGCCTGCATGGCACAGCAAGATGATGCAGCAAAGGGAAACAAGCAGATACAGAGAAACGCACAGCAAATGGACTCAATGAGCACAAGCAGAAAGGGAGGGATAAAAAAACAAATTAAAAAACAAACAAACTGGATTATGAGGATGATTGCAAAATTCTGTAAATTTAGTAAAAATCATTAAATTGCAGACTTAAAATGGCTGTATTTTATAGCACATAAATTTTATCTCAATAAAGCAGTAAAGAAAGAAAACCAGAAACAAATTTCACTAATAAATATGTGTCTTAGTGTGGTAGTTTAAAGCTGTGTGTACCCCTAGAAAAACATGTTCTTAAATTTAATCCATTCCTGTGGGTGTAAACCCATTGTAAGTAGGACCTATTGAGGTTACTTCAGTTAAGGTGTGTCACCTCAACCAGGATGGGTTTTAATCCTATTACTGAAATCCTTTATAAGAGAATGAAATTCAGACAGAGGGAGAAAGCCATGGAAGCAAGAAACTGAAATCAACAAATCCCAGGAGAGAAGGGACCAGCAGAGGCTGTCATGTGTCTTGCCATGTGACAGAGGAGCCAAGGATTGCTGGCAGCCAGACTTTGAGATGAAAGTATCACCTTGATAATGCCTTAATTTGGACATTCTCCCAGCCTCGAAACTGTAAGCTAATAAATTCCCACTGTTTAAGCAAGCCTATTTCATGGTATTTGCTTTAAGCAGCCTAGGAAACAAAAACACTTAGTTTCCTGGCTCCTATGTCAAATACTACAACAGAAATTTATTGGCTCACAGTTTAGAGACTAGAAGGCTTGCTTCCTCCCAGAATTGGCTTGCCCACCACATGAAGATGCTCTCTCCCTTCTCTTCCAGGTTCCATTGACTTCTGGCTTCCAATGACTTCCAGCTTCTGCCTCCTCCCTGGGACTTTCTCTCTCTATGCCTGAATTTATTCTGCTTACAAAGGACTCTAGTAATCAGACTAACACTCCCCCTCATCACGTTGGGCAACACCATAACTAAAACAACATCTTCAAGAGATTCCATTTACAATAGGAACACAAGGACCAAGAACATGAGTTTTTGGGTGTACATAATTAAACCTACCACAATATTCACTTAAAACTTCTAAATAGAACATAGAGATTTAAATCCAGTAGTGATAAAAAATGGTAATAAATGGCCAACATTAAATATATCAATAGAAACATATCAATGGGTGTATTAGTCAGCCAAAGGGGTGCTAATGTGAAATACCAAAAATGGGTTGGTCTTTATAAAGGGTATTTATTTGGGGTAGAAGTCTACAGTTACCGGGCCATAAAACATAAGTTTCTTCCCTCACCAAAGTCCATTGTCACGTGTTGGAGCAAGACAGCTGCCGACATTTGCCATGGTTCAGGCTTCTGGGGTTCCTT
>JAQZBX010043379.1:0-21693 GCA_029593785.1 Cabassous unicinctus | reverse complement strand
TTCCTGTTTTGAGGTTCAAACTGTAAAACCACTCACCCAGCTGTCACTCTGAGGTCAAAAAGACATCAGTCAAATTCAAATAATGGACTGTGATTTGGAACCTGAAGACCTGTTCATGGGGTCTTGGGAAAGTCACATCCCTTGTGAGTCTCAGTCTTCATGGCATTTAGCCATGAATTCAAGGCTTTTCCTTTCCATGTTTTAAATTTTGATCTTTATATATTGATTTGATATTTATTTATATATTTGATATCTCCACCTTTTGCAGATGGAATTCCATATTTTGAACTTGAAAATGCAACTTCCTAATGTTTGGTCAAAAGTAAGTTCATCAAAGGAAGAATAATATTTTCCCATTTCCTCCAAATGTGTATCTAACTAACCATTGTGCTGGGTCAGGAAACAGCCCTTTCAAATGTGTTGGAGAAAAGGCAGTGCTCACTGGCAAGTGGGGACTGATGATTGCAGGAAGAAAGTTTATTGAGAAGCTCTTCCAATGACAGGGCTCTGAAGAATAAACTTCAGCCCCCCACCAGCATGAAAGGGGTCTGAAGAGATACTTCAGCCCAACCCTGGAAGGTGTAGATGTGAATTTGTACAGTGCATCAATAGATGGGGAAATGCTAGTTTTGGGGGAGAGGGTTAGCATCTGATTACAGCCTGGGGGCCAATAAGGGGCTATAAAAGCAAATTCCTTCCCTTGTATGGCTAGGGGTAGTGGCCTAGGAGGTAGAGTATTCTTGGAATGCAAGAGAAGCTGACAAAACCCTGGTCAGGAGGGAGTGGAGGTCCTTATCTTGTTCTGCTCCATTGCCATGTGATTCCTTTGTTCTTGTGAGAAGACAGTTGGTTGCATTCTTCCACATAGTATGTTTTTATTTATGTCCCAGTCTGTTAATCATATATTGTAAGCCTTGTAATAGGGAACCTCTAACATACCTAACTCTTTAATATATATATATATAAAATGAGGGACCTGGGGACCTGGGGTTATAAGGTATTGGACAGGATGGAAGGGTGAGGGGATTTGGGGCATTGACTCAGTCTGGCTACTTCCTGCTGTTATGGGGCAGAGAAGGGTTCCCTTCCATTTTGTCTAGTGAGTTCTGATTTCTGGTCCTGAAGAGGTTGGTATTGGCATTCATGTAGCAAAAAAATGCTGTTTAGACATTCCTGAGTAGTTGATTATACAATTCAGTGTATGAATCAGATGAGAAGCTATAAGAGACAAGGACCAAAAAGAAGCAGCAGCAATACTATCATTAATGGTGTTATAATGGGTAAAAGGATTGATTTTAGGGGTGAGGAAAAGTAAGAGAGAAATGAGGGTAACCATGATTGATTTCTGTAGCTGTTGTCTCAGGCCCTCTGAAAGATCTCTATGTTTTCTTTTAAAATTTTGTGATTTTCTTCTACCTGACCCAAACTGTTGATATTAAAACAAGTTTCATTTATCATTACACAGGTGCCTCCTGTGATCTTGTGATATTCTCATAGTTGGTTTTGAGATTAGTACATCCGGTTGGATTAGGGACAGGTGTGGGGGTTTGGGGTCATCTGTTATTGGGGCAGGGGGATCTGTTGACACTGATTGGGATCATAGGGGTTATTTTGCTAAATGCAGCTAACATTCCCAACTTTTTTGATATGGTTGGGTGGAGATGGAGAGTGGGAAGATGGGCATCAATCATCTGCCTGCTTTCTGCTGTTATGGGGCATTGTGGGATTCAGTTATTGTTCCCCTTTTGGCATTGAGATATTGTGGCTTCTGGCTTGGGGGCTGGCACTGTAATTTTGCAGCAGGATATCATGTACATGATCATGGGTGACATTTCAAACAGCTGTCTGGATAAACTCAGTTATTGTGCAGAAGATGTATGGACCTGCTGATATGAGGAGAATGAGAGTTATAATTATGGTAAGGATAGGAATTAACCATGAAATTTAGGGTGGGTTGTGAGGTTATTGTCTCCAGGAGTCTGAGGAGAAATAATAATAAGATTACACATTCAACACTGAAAATTAATGGTTGGCAGTGTAATTACATGATTTCGTGGGTTTACAACACATAGAGTTTTAGGAGGAATTGGAGACTTTAGATTAACTGTCATTTCAAGACAGTATTTTTGAATGACTTTTTATTTTTCATGGATTTAAGATTTCCAACCAGCAGGGCTGCATAGGCCTATGGTTAAAATGATTTTATCTTCTCCCACTTTGTATGGTTTGAGGCATAGGCAACAACAAATTATTATTATTTCTCCTTTTGGGCCACAGGTTAAGGCTGGATAGAATCTCTTAGTTCATTGTTGTAAAGATTTCTTATCACCTTTTATTTATTCTTTTAAAAGGCCAATTACTCTTTCTAGAAGATCTGGTTACAAGAGATTCATGGCAGTGTGTGTGGCAGTGAAAGCACACCTTGCTCCTTCTAAGAGTGGGAGGGGACTGATGTAATCTACTTGCCATTGTGCTACTAGAGTCTGTGCTTGGCCAATATGTTTCATCCAGTGAGGTAATTGCCACAGTCATTGGTGTGAGCACAATGGACACTCATGAGTGATGTTCATGAGGTGCTGGCAAGTGACAGGCAGTTGGAACTGCTGGGCTAGGCACTACAAGATCTGGTATCCATGATATTTCCTTTTCAGTGGAGCCACTCTGTTGCTTTTGGGTCTCAATGGTATGGCTCTGGATCTTCATAAGGACATCTTCCTCAGCAGTCCCAAGAGAGATTTTAGAGGAGGGGCAGGGACATGATAGAGAGTTACCTGTCACTGCTGGCAGGTATCTCTGATGTTCTTCCACAGATCTCTCCCCTATAGAGAGCAGCCCACAACAGTTCATTGTTCCTGTCTTGTTTTTAATATCTGCAATTCATCCCTGGATAGGGATGACAGACTTCAGAGTAACTGGACACTACTGGGTTAAGCCGTTCACTTGCAACAGGGCATGGTATGCTGCACATATTTGCTTTTTGAAGGACTATATTGTACTTTGGCCTCTTTTGCAATTGTGACTAAAACATAAGGAGTATTTATTTAGAATGTTGCCTCTGTCACAAACCCCACCCAAAACTAATATTGGTACTGGCTACCACCAATTTACAAGGTAAGTTAAGGTTTACCACCTCCCCTTACTGCTTAAACTTGTGTTATTGCCCTTTTTACTCTTTTTTTTTTTCTAAAAATACAGCCTGCTGGGTTTTGTTTTCTCATTTCCATTCACAACCTTTTCTGCTTAACATATAATGATTTTAATATCTGAGCTAAATGAGGGATGAAATGTTTTCAGTACCCACAATATTATAAACTCATATTAATTATATTTATATTTCTCATATTAATTATAATTAATATGAGAAAACATTGTACCTTATCAATTACAGCAGCAGGTACAGTTTTTGTTTTACTCAGCTAAACACCATTTAAGAATTTGATAGACAGCCAGGACTTTGTAGCTTGTCCTAATGTTTGCCCATCCCAGGCTCTTAAGATAAGACACCGTTGTCTCTGATGCTTCTTTTATTTTATTTTATTTATTTATTTTTTTAAGATTTATTTATTTTATTTTATTTATACCCCCCCTTGCTGCTTGTGCTGCTGTGTCCATTTGCTGTGTGTCTTCTCTGTGTCTGCTTATCTTCCCCTTGCTGTGAGGTCTTGCCGCATCAGCCCACGGCGCAGCGTGAGCCGGCCTGCCTTCACAAGGAGGCGCCAGGAAGTGAACCCGGGGCCTCTCATATGGTAAATGGGTGCTGTATCCATTGCGCCACACCCGCTTCCTGCCATGAGGTTGCTGCATCAGCCCACCGCACTGCTCAGGCCAGCGTGCCCTCACAAGGAGGCCTCAGGATGCGAACCCAGGCCTCCCATATGGTAAACGGGGGCTCTATCCACTGAGCCACACCCACTTCCCTCTGATGCTTCTTTTAATTCCAAAAAGATTACTGGTTAACATAATGTCATCAATAGTGTTACAGCCACAGGTTTTTCCACGCAGCCAGAATCTTTGCCACCAGGCCAGGACAGATGGTTTGGCTATGCACACAGTGTTGGGGAAGCACTGCAAAATTCACTGTTGGCCTTCTCACAGGAAGGTGAATGCAGGCTGTATTGATTTTCCTAAGGAGACACTAAAGAAAGCCATAGAAAGTTTTAAAACAAAGTGATAGTGATATAACTGGATATTAATTTTTGCAATACACTTGAAATATTTGGGACTGCTGCAGACAGCAGTGGTGTTATTTTAATTCATGATAATCTACTGGTATGCACCACCTCTGGCAGCCCTCAATGGCCACTCTTTTTCTGCAGACAAAAAGCTGCTTCTTTAGCAGAGATGGGGCAAATGAGATGAACATGAACTAAAGCATCCACCTCTTGATTTCTAGGCAGAGAGGTTTTTCTGTGACACATATGTCAATTTTTCCCAAGGTGAAAGATATTTTTCAAGATTTGACTCTGAGAAGACAGTTTTGAACATTATGTTCTTTTAAAAGTGATACAATTTATTTCTTTTAAACAGCCAAGGAAATGATAAGGTTAAAGTATAAGAAGCTATTTTGATAAAAGAGATTTTTCTTTTTATACTGATTAGTCAGGAGAAAAACATTTCACAAACTTTTGCTGAAACAGACCAGTGATTTGGGGAATTTTGTTATTTTAACAGAGAAAGAACAAAACTTTAACATTGCATCAGTATATTTGATATTATATTAAAACTTTATAAATAGGCCCAATAAATTTTGCTCAACTTTAAGTACAAAAATTTTTTTTTCATGAACCTTCTGCACCTTCTGTATTCATTCAGGTTTTGTTTTATATTTTAACTTTTCTCACACCCTACATACATAAGTTACTAAAATGATTTTGGGATCTGTCTCCAAGCAAATTTCTTACAACATACAATTATCATGATTATATTAATTAACATGTATTTTATTTTAGCAGTGCAGGAAAAACTACTTTCCTCATTATTTTATGAAAACCTAAGATTCCTAATGAATTCAAAATTATCTTCTCCCTATCACCACTTTAATATGCAGATTGAGGTGGTCTCTGACAGGTTTTCCTGTTGTAAAGTTAATCATCAATTCATTTTCTGTTAAATAATGACTTCCTGTAATTAGCCATTTGAATATTTCAGTTTAAGCAATGTTTCTACAAACTTTTTATAACTACTGATAACCACATAGAGTATAGTTACTTCCTTTGAAGACAAAGTCTGCCTTCACAGAACACATTCCCTTACTCAATGCTACCACAATACCTTCTACAACTTGCCATGTGCATTCAAGTTTTGTCCTACATATTTCCATTCTGATTTTATGAAAATCAGCCATCTTATCTTAGGACAAAACACACTTCCTTGAACAAACTTGTCAAATTTCAGCCAGCACTCCTACAAACTTTTTATTTCTTTCAATATCCATCTAAGTTTCACATCCTTCATTTCATTCTGTGAAGAAAAATAATCTATTCATTTCAATTTTGGCAAGAACTATCTTTTATGAAGAGATTTGTAGTAATTTCATTAGTCAAGACTTACAATTTTCATCACTTTTAAGATTTAATATACATAATGCAAATTTATATTTATTAGTATTCATACTTATTTATTAATTTAAGGGCTTATTTAATTTTTGGCTGTTTGAATAGAGCTCTATTAGGAATTTTCATTTATCAATTTAATATTACCATCCAGAGGTATTAAAATATACACTGGCATTGAACAGACAGATGAAAACCAAAAGAGTTAAGACACACGGACAGAAACATAAAGCTCATTAACTTGACTCATAATTCTTACTCCTTTGATATGGCTGTTTTTAGGCTTTTTATTATTTTATATCTTTGATTTTACTGCTTTTAAGATTTTTTTTTTCTTTTCTGGAATCAGTGTTGCTTGTAATATGTAAGCTTGTTTTTGAAAACACTTTTACTAGTAATCAACAACAGGAATATTTGAGTAGTATAAATGCAGTTAGGCTTTAATTTAGCAGTTTAGAGAGACAGGTATTTAACACATATGTTTTGAATTATTGCTTTTTAGGAGTGCACTTAGACTTAGCAGTCAGCTAAAAACTTACTTGTAAGAAGCAATAATTGTAGGTTTGTTAAGTAAGGTTATTAGGGACAGCTGGGCATTGAAATTTTTTTTCTAAAATGATAAGGATCAGAGGGATAGGACTCAAGATGGTGCTTGATTTGGGAGAGATCAGAGAGTGAGAAGGGGATGTGAACATGCATAATGATTTTTGCCTCAGCCACTTCCTGGAGAGGGAGAACAGGAGCTGGGGAAGGAGGCTTGAGAACAGGAAGTTGGGCTTAAGAGTGGGTGGTGGGTGGGGAGAAGGGAACACATTCAAGGGGAGGTGTGGGGAGCAGGAGGAGGATGGAGTAGGCTCAGGGGTGCTGATGAGGCATACAGCAGCAGAGGAGGGGCATGATTGGAGTCAGAAGAAGGGTTTTCTGTGTGTGGAAGGGGGGACAGGCAGAGAGGGGAATTGAGTGCTGGCCCCAGTGCCTGTATCAGGAGGGGAGAAATTTGGGGTGGAAGGCAGTGATGATGAGGAGGGGAAGGAAGGGGAGTCAGAGGACAAGGAGGGTGGTGGTGGAGGTGATGTCCATGGTATATATGGAGGAGGTAGAGGGGAAACCTGATCAGCTGGATCAAAGTTGAGGTTTTTGGGGTGTTTGGAGGATGGAAAAGAGGAATAAGAAAGCTTTGAGAAAGTTTTTGGTGTAAAAGAAGAATTTGGTAAGAACAGGATTGATAGAGGGAGGGATGGTTACAAAGATGAAAGAAGGCTTGAATGTAAGGAACCACAGGTCCCTTGCCACTACACTGGATAAAGTTCTTTAGGTCTCAGAGAACTTGGAAATCAAAAGTGCATTTACTGGCCATTGACTTTTATTGTCCAATTTGTATTATGGCCACACAGATGTCGAATAGGAAATGAGTATTTTAGGTTTGATGCCTGTTTCTGGGTTCAGATTTTAAGATTATGAAGCAGGCAATACAGAGGCATGTTTTTTTTGTGTGGGGATGAAACTGAATTCCCCAATTTAGGTGGTATGGGTGAGACTAAGGATTCTTAAAACAGGGGGAGATTCTGATTGAGTCAGGTATCCCCAAATCAGTCAGAAATCTCCAAGGAAATGGGAGACTGCACTTGGGACTGGATGTCTTCAGAGCCAAGGGGTCTCTTCCCATGAGGATGCAGGGCTCTTGCCTGCCATGGCCTTCAGGGATTGTGAGGATCACTGATGTAGTGTTAGGATTTTCAGTGGGTTGTCTTGGACAACAGAAAAAGAGAGAGAGCAGGTTCCTCCACCAGGGAAATTCTTGATTCATTCAGCTATGATTTGGTGTCCAGTGTTGGATGGGCAGTGGCAGGGCAGAGATTCCTCATCAATCAATCAGTCTCAACATGATCTCAGTCCCAGGTTTTCAGCACCAAATGTTGGAGAAAAAGTGGTGCTCACTGAGATGTGGAAAATTATGATTGCAGCAGGAAGTTTATTGAGAAGCTCTCCCAATGGAGGGGGTCTGAATAATAGACTTCAGCCCTACTACTGGCATGGCAGGGGTCTGAAGAGAGACTTTAGCCTGACTGTGGAAGGTGCAGATCTGTATACAGTATATCAATAGGCAGGGAAATGTTAATTCATGGGGAAGGGGTTAGGCTCTGTGTACAGCCTGGGAGCCAATAAGGGGCTGTAAAAGCAAATTCCTTCCTTTGTATGGCTAGGGGGTAGAGTGCTAGGAGGTAGGGTATTCTTGGAATGCAAAAGGAGTTGACAAAACCCTGGTCAGGAGGGAGTGGAGGTCCATATCTTGTTCTTCTCCATCACCATGTGGTTCCTTTGTTCTTGTGAGGAGATAGTTGGCTGCATTCTCACATGTAGTCTGCTTTTCTTTATGTTCCAGTCTGTTAATCATACATTGTGAGCCATGTAATAGGGAACTTCTAACAAAATGTTATTTGGAAAGATACCCAAATTCCTGAAGTGGCTGCTATGCCTTGAGGAAAGTACTGTGACCTCTAATGCCAGGGAATTCATATGGTCATTCTCAGCTCCTGGCCAGGTTACTCATACTGAAGTGCACATTTGCTCTGTGTGATGGTTACACTCATGTGTCAAATGGGCCTGGTCATGGTGCCTGTTAATTTGGTCAAGCAAGCACTGGCTTGATTGTTACTGTGAGGAAACTTTGTGCACTTAAATCATTAATAAGTTGGTTGCATTTATTGGCTGTTTACATCTACAGTCAACTAAGGAGATTTCCTTAAGCTATGAGAGATGTCTCATCCAATCAGATGAAGATATTACATGGAGATTTGATGATTTCAGCAGTCAGAAGACAGAATTGACATCACTATTTCAGCTAACCAGTATCCCCATGGGAATTCATCTTGGCCTTCATTGGAGTTCCTGTTTTGTAGCCTGCCCTATGGAACTTGGATTTGTGCAACCCCATTGCTGCATGAGACAATCTTATGAAATTTCATAATACTTATAGATCTCTCCTGTCAGTTCTGTTTCCTTAGAGAACATTGACTAATACACTTTTGGAGAGGTGGCTTGTGTGTTGCTTCAGTAAACCAGGAAATGTCCACTGGCTCTTCTTTGCTCTTCTCCTGCATACAATAAACTCTCACCCTGCGGGAATCCTGCATACAATAAAATGCTACCCTGAAGGACCATGTGAGAACCTGTAGCTCATTCAAATCAACACAGTATATGAAAGAACCAGAACACAACTCCCTGAGTGGAATAGAAACAGGATTTAATATGATATTCAAATATTTATTTACAAAAAAACAAGTATTACACTACTCAGTAGGTTATTTTTTGTTTCTTTCTTTAAATAGGAGTATTTAAATACAAGGAGTATTTTAAATACAAGGAGTACACCTTGGGGTACCTCACAGCAAGCAAGGATTTCCTTTCTAATCGTATTTTCCAAGTGTGTCCTCTGGCCTGGATTTTTTAAATCCTCATCCCCTCAAATATACCATCCACAAGCCCCATCTCATGTGGTTCCATAAACTTCAGGAAGCAGTGGCATGTGGCTCAAGCTGGGCTTCAGATTTGACATGCATGTGCCTGACTAGGCCCTTCCTTCCTCACTCCTTGAATCTTTGGCTGGGTGGAAATGACCTCTCCCTTCTTCCCTAGGGATGAGTGGCTATGGTGAGGTGGGTGGGAAAGCAGTCACTCCTGGTAGGTTCTTATGATAGAATATTTGGTCCACCTTAGAAAGGCTAAAGGGTGGTGAGGCAAGGATGGGACCCCTGGAAACATCATGGATGGGCATCCATTGGCCTGAGGAGAGTGCAGTGCCAAGTAAGACAATGAGTGGTCCACTGGAGCCTAGGTCAGCCTGTCAAGGTGCAGCATCATGCCAGGCAGCAGAAGAGGTTCAGGGGTGAAACTGGAGTCAGGGATAGCCCAAGGCTGACTGTGCTTGCTTGGCTTGGCATATTCTGGTTTGCAATGTCTAACCCTCCTGACCAGCTAGACTAAGAAGTATGAACCTGAGGTTAGCAGGCACCAGGGCCTGTTAGTCGTTGCCCTCTGGGAACCTAATCCAGATCCAGGACCACAAAGGACCCCTCTGATTGACATGTGCCCAAAGGCAAGATTCACGGAGATTTTATCCCTTGCTTAAAAATGACCAGGCTCCATCACTGGCAACCTCATGCTAGAGCTGTCAGAGGACCCTCTCCTTTGGCCAACCCACTCCCACACCCCAATGCCTTCAATGATGGTGATCTTGGAGTTAGAATAAGCCTTATAAAATACAGTCATGTCCCCTGAATCCCACACTCCTCAGCACAATGCTGCTGAAACCTGGGAAATGGCAAGCCAAGGCCAAGCCTCTTGAGCAGGGAGCCCAGGAATCCTCCACATCTTGGGGTACCTCACAGCAAGCAAGGATTTCCTCTCCAATCCTATTTTCCATGTGTGTCCTCTGGCCTGGAGATTGCTATAAGGCAATGCTGGCCTGGAATTCCTGCTCCTGCTTTGAATGCATGCCTCTTTTTCTAGATCCTTATTCCCTCTAAGCCTCATTCTTCCTTTTCTTTAGGATGTGGTCCCCACCTCCAGCTATCTCACCATGCTGGTGATGGAGGAAAAGAGAAGATTTAAAACCAACTTCCAGGGAGGCAGCAATTATAACCAGGGTTAATGCTTGAGAGAGCATGATCAGCTCACCTAAAATGAAATAAAGTTACCCTTTAGGCACAGAGACATACTATGTGCTCTCATATTGACAGTTTTCCTCACACATTGGGAATGAGAAAGAGGCACAGAGGTCATAAGTAACTGCTCCTTGGACCCAGACACCAGAATGCCTGGTTTTGTGTCTCTGCTGTGAATACTGATTTGGCTCCCCAGAGGCTCCAAAGGGGATTTGAGTGATTTTGCTTTGTTTTTAGCATCATATCTCCATGGATTTTAATATTTGTTTTTTGTGCCCAGAGCATTCATGAATAGTTATTTATGCACAACACATCACATTCTGATCAGAGGACACCCTGTGAATGGAGCCTTTGGGCTTGGCCTCATGGCCAATGGCCAAGTGGAGAAGGCCTTTTCTTGACTCCTGAAGCATGACACATTTCATCTAGTTTCCTCACTGCCTGCATCACCTCCAGGGAGGGTACAACTATGGGAGACAGAGACCAAAAGGGGAAGTCACGGTGGGCGCTGGAGGCTTACTCAGGACAGGTAAGGATATATGCAAGATGCTGACCACCACCTTTTTGCAGGTTTTCTGTGGCAGATGGCCTCAGTCCTAGGGGCTGGGATGTGGTGCTAGGGCCACTCCCACCCTCTTGCCCTCTGCAATGAGTCCCCTGAGTTACTTCAATCCTCTGAAATCAATTGCAGCAGCTTGTGACCACCTGAATTGTCTTCCTTCAGGTTGTGCTTCTCCATGGCCTTGCAGACAATGACTAGAGTCCTATCTTGGCAGGTCAGCTGGGGAGTGTTGGATGACAGGCCATCAGGCCTTGGGCCCTGGAGTTGGCTCCCTAAAGAGCAGCAGCCAGAATGTCTTTGGAGCTGTGTCAGCACTGAGAACAGGGCTTCAAGCCTCCAGGTGGGGCTGGGTGCATAGAGGACTCACTGACATCTTATGCTTTTCTGGGAGACCTCTACAGAATGAGGCGGCTCTTCTCCAATCCTTCAAGCCCGCATCTTCTATAAGGACTTCTCCTCTGTCTCAAAGCTCCTTCCTCTGGGGGCTGCACTCTCTCCCTTGGGTCCTCAGCCTGCACAGCTCCTATGGCCTTCAAGGGCCCAGGGGCACAGGGACATCATAAAGGAGAGTTTTGGAAATGGATGTGGACAACCTGGACAGGTCTCTGACATCTCATCCCAGCACACCACAGTCATCTCATTGCCCCTGGGATCTGCACCCTGGGAAAAAAAAAAACAACTCCTCCAGGGTGACAATATAAGTGAACTCCAAGCACAGACATTTATTCCCAGAATGGATGTCAGGGAGGAGGAGGAGTTGAAAGTCCATGGGCCTACTATGTGTTGGTCTTGTGTTGGGGCAGGTGACAGATCACACCTGCTGCACCCCAAGTCCCTAGGCACAGGCTGGGCTCAGATGAAGGGTCATACAAATCACAGTTTAGTTACTACCCCCCTAGTTCCAGGTGGCCAGAAAAGTGTAGCACTGGGCAGGTGTGTAACATAGCACCTCAGCCAGCATGTGTGTGGGTTGGGCTGAGGTGGTATGATCTGCAGACCTATCCAAGGTCAGTCTCCTCACTGCCACAACCCTGTGGCAGCTCCTTCTCTCTGCACCAGGATGTCAACATCAACCCCTCTCTGGTTTTCCTGGTCTTCCCCACACAGGACCCATTGTGACCCAGCTCCAATCTCCTCTCTGATGTCACTTCACCCCCTGACTCCTGCACCTTCAACTCTGGCCTCCTTACAGCTCCTCATGTGGCCCAAGAACATGCTGTGCTTGTGGCTTTCCAGGTTGTCCCCTCCCTTCCTTCCTCTCAGGGGCTGCCCCAGTGATGTCCTCTCAGGCTGTCTGACCTCAAGATGGAAGCTTCAATTCTCCAAAACTCCTGTCTGCCTTTGTAAGCATAGTCTTTGCTCCTTCCAGTTTTGACTGAGAGTTTGTCCTTCCCAACCCAGTAGCATGGCAGCTGCAAGAGGGCAGAGAGGGCACATGTCAATCATTCCTTATTCACTGCTTGACCCAGTGAAGGTCCCCAGGGGACTGCCACATGCCCTGATCAACAGGATGCTCTTGTAATTGTCATCATTGACCATATCCAGGCTGATGCAGATGATGCACAACTCACCACCTGCTGGGGCCAGTGGTGGGTTCGAGGTGGCTGAAAGGAAGTGGGGCACACATGAATCTCCCAGCAGGACTCCATGCACTCCCTCATGCTCCCACTGCCTTCTGTTCTCTGGTAACCCTGCCATGTGCTCCCTCAGTCCACAGAAGCCATGGGCACCAGCTGCTGGAGAGATTACTCTGCATCACCTATTTTCTTCAAGGGAAAACAAGGCCAAGAACAATGGAGGATTCAAACCTGTCACAGCTGGTCAGGAGTGGAGTAGGGGACCCTGACACTAAACTGTCAATTCCCTAAGCTGTCTTTTAGCCCAAAATGACAATGAGTCCTGAGGCAGCCGCACTTGCCTGCCCTGGATTGGGAATGCATCTGAGAGGTTTTGGCCTGGAGTGTGCTGCTGGTTGACAGGCATGGAGACCCAATTCACAAGACAGGTGGCAGCTACAAGGCAGATATCAGCTGTGAGACTACCAGAAGATACACTTTAGGGTTCCCTCCCAGAGTCTCATCTGAAGAAGCCCCAAAGCCCCAGGAGTCTCCAGGCCACAGGTCTGTTGATGACCAAGAACTCTGGCCACAGGCTCTCTGGACCTGGGCAAAATGAAGGGCCTGCCCTGCCCTTATCTCTTAGTCTCACTGAGCTGCTCCAATGCCCTAAATCTGGAATGAAATTGCCCATAAGGCACCAGGTGGTCATAGGTGCAGCTTGGCTGCAGGACCTAGATATGTGAAGGGACCTGGTATTCCTGGGATGAGAGGGAAGGAGCAGATGGTGAGGAGACCTGAGTTAGTCTGCTGGGCAGAACACGGGCTGCTACCAGTGTCAGATTTGTGCTCACATGGGGTCCTCTCATCACCTGCACTCTCATGCAAGACCTTCCTGTTCTCAGAACAGGAGTTACACAGCTCCTCCTCCAGGAAAAGGTCTCTGATGCCACTTCCTACCTCACCCCTGTGTTGCAGATCTACCTCATCTCTTTGAGTCAAACTCTCCTCTTAAAAAAGCAGAGGGTAGATGAAGCAATAGAATGTCCTGAACAGATGGGTTTCTGGCTTCACCCCTAACCAACATCCTACCCTGGCTTTGATGCTCACAGCTATTCACCTTTCTCCTTTTTCTATTATAGATCATTCTCTCCTGGAAGACAGGCAACCCAGGTCCATCGGAAGAGGTCCCTCCTGCCTTTACCAGCTCTCCTCATTCTTCTCATGTGGACTACTGGGAGGACCTATGAGGGGACATTCCAGCACTCTCAGGGATTGAAACTATTCAGGTTTGGGGCACTAGAGGAGGGGGACCTGGGGCAGAAGCTAAGGGACCATCCATTCAACCCTCTGTGATGACAGAGGAAGAGACTGTGGGGTCAGGAAGAAGGGACTGCTTGGCCTAACACCCATTTCCTGGCCATGGTGGGGCCAGTTTCGTTTTCCCACCAAGGACATACCTGATTCAGAGGCCATGCCCAGCTCAGGCAGAGCCTTAGTCAGTTGTGCAATCAGAAGGGGATGTTTCTTCTTATTCTTCTGGAAAGTGGACCTCACTCAAGGTCACAGGGGTGCAGTGAGACCTCTATGGATTAGGTTTACCCAGTGCTGAGAGCTCACACTCTGGAAGGCCTCTCTCCCCAATGCCTTTGGGTCTTAATTCCACCCTGCCTTGACCCCAGTCCTACGCACATCCAAATGGACATGGATATCCTGGATATCCTGGAGATATGAGTCCAGCACGGCCAGTTCCCTGAGCAATGTCCTCAGGTAGGGAGCAGTGCCCTGTATGACAATATGTGGTATTAGATGGGGAAACTCCCCAGACTCAGATTAATACCCCCACCCAGAACTCTCATTTGGAGCATTTGTGAATCTTCACCCCCTCCCTCCAAGTCTCCAAGTGCAAAGAACACAAATATCACTTCTAGTTACCTAGTAAATAGGGCCCCCTTGTTGTCCTGGAGCCAGCCCCACCCTGGCCTCAGACACATTCACCTTACCCAGAAGCTGCAGCTGCTGGGGTCTATTTGTCATCTCCAGGGTGGAATCCTTGAAGGTCCCCTCCTTTCAGGTTGAGACCGATGTCAGTGAAGCCATCCTCCTCTCACCCAATCCTGGGGCCTTGGACAGGCTGGCTGCCTCGACTGGCAGAAATGCTGCTGGCACCAGCCATGAGCTCTGATTGGAGATGAGAATCCCAGGTCCAACTCTTTCTGGGTTTGTGACTTGGGTAGGCTGTCTGGCCTCCCTGAGTGTGGTGGCTCATCTGTTAAACTGCAGGTAAGAACTGCACCCACAAAGACTCAGGGCTACATCCTGAGTTGTGGTTCTCCAACTCAGGGCCATGGGACAGCTCACCAGCATTCCTGTCCTACTTTGAATCCCACCCTCTCTGTGAAGAAGGCCCCACAGTTTCTCATCACTCCATTTCCAGATGAAGAGACATAGACTTAAGAAGGCGGTGACTTGCTCCTGGCCACACGGGGAAATGGAGGCATTACTGGCTCCACTGTCTCAGTGTCAGGCCCTGTCCAAACTGAAGTCACCTCACCACTGACCTCCACTGACCAGGGTTCAGTACCTCTCATCACAGTGTGTAGCCAGGAATGCTGCCAGAAGAGCTAAAGAGGGAGAGGGAAGTGGAGTCTCTGGAAGCCTCTGAGCAACTCCTCCTGCCTCAACCCCTGGAGTCTCTGCCCCACAATCTTGGCCCAAGGCTGTGCCAAATGATGCTCCTACCCCAAACAGCCCCATAGGAAGTGCCACCTACAGAAAACTTTCTCTGATGCACACAGGAAGGGGTGTCATGAAGTATCATCTCTGACTGGCCAGGTAAGACGCAGGCTGCCAGCAACACTGGGCACCAATATTTTGCTTCCATTTTCCTATTTTACATGAGTCACCGTGATTCACAAGTTTCCCCCAAAATTTTCATAACCACCTGTACATACTGCTAAGAAGGCCCCAGGATGAGAATTTTTCCCATGTGAAGGAGACCTGCTAAATCTTCTCATTCAGCATCTCCTTCTGGAAAAGCCCAACCGCTGTCACCATATCAGATGACTGGGGCCTATAGCCCCTACTCCTCCCCAGCTGTGCATGGCCAAACAAATCCCTTTTTCTATTGGCCCAGACATGACCAGGCTGGAATCTTTCAAAGAAACATTCACTGTGAGGCCAGGAGACCCACAATCTTCCCTGACCACACCATTTGCCTCCACCTTACCTGGACCAGCAGGTCCCTACTCAGTGAGGTGTTCTTCATAGTTTGAAATTCACAGGTGCTATCCCATTGTGGAGGAGAATGAATGGAAAAGTTGGGGACAGGTGTTGAGGGGTGAGAGAGCAAATCTGTGTGATTTTGGGCCCAAAGGATCCGAACTGCCTGAATGAATGGTTATGAATTTAGGTGACTCTGACCACTCCAGGTTCACAGGTACTGATGGGTGAGCTCTCAGGTGGCAGAGCTTGCACTTGCATGCCACTGCACCTGAGCAGATTTTTGCCAATTTTGATCTCAATTGGACAAAACATTGTGGGGCCTTGTAGAATACACTTGGAAAGCTCCCATGTGGCTCAGCCCTGTATCTGACAGGTAAGGTGACCCACCTGTCTCAGGAAGAACTGCTGCCCTCAGGTCACATGGAGACTGAGAGCCCACCCCAGATTGGGTCCTGGCTTCAGGAAGTGCTGCCTTCCAGCAGGGCCCAGACCACTGAGGCATAATGCCCACCTGGGGTTACTGTTGTGAGAGGCCAGCCCACCTGAACACTTCCTCCCAAGACTCCTCCAGGCAGTGAATTGAGTTGCTTTGAAGAGCAGAGAGGATGGTGTGGAGGGAAGGGAAGTTCCTGAGGATTTGGTCATTCCTGGGGAAGGACAAAGTAACAGAGAGAGCTGAGCTCCATCCTTCTCCAGCATCTCTTCTCCTCAGCTGGCCTGACATCCTGGAAGATGCTGATGTCAAGGGAGCCCTTGAGGGCACACCTTGGGTCCAGCAGGTTACACTCACAGGGAGGAGGACTTTAACTCAATCTAAGGGTGGAAAATAGGTAGAAGTAAATGCATTGCTCCTGGAACATGCCAGGAAAGGACAGATGGTCTGGGGACTGTAGAGGGGATATGAATACAGAATCATTTAGGCAAGGACTATTTTTATGAAGAGATTTATAGTAATTTCACTAGTCAAGACTTACAATTTTCATCAATTTAAAGATTTAATATACATAATGCAAGTTTATATTATTAGCACTCATATTTATTAATATAAGCACTTATTTAATTTTTAGCCATTTGAATAGAGCTCTTTTAAGAATTTTCATTTATTAATTTAATATTAACATCTGAATGTACCAAAATATACACTGACACTGAACAAACACAAAAAGAGTTTTGACACACCAACAGAAACATAAAGCTCATTAACTTGACTCATAATTTTTACTCTTTGTTATGGCTATTTTTAGGCTTTTCATTATTTTATATCTTTGATTTTGCTGCTTTTAAAATCTTTTTCTTTTTTGGAATCAGTGTGGCTGGTAATATGCAAGCTTTTTTTTGGAAACAATTTTACTAGTCAGCAACAGTTAGGATATTTGAGCACTATAAATACAGTTAAGCTTTAATTTATCAGTTTAGATAGACAGGTATTTAACTCACATATTTTGGATTATTGCTTTTTAGGAGTACACTTAGATTTAAGAGTTAGCTAAAAGATTACTTGTAAGAGGCAAGCAACTGTAGGTTTGTCAAGTAAGACTATTAGGGACAGCTGTGTATTGACACTTTTGATAAAATGAGAAGGATCAGAGGAATAGGAGCTGAGACAGTGTTTGATTTGGGAGAGATCAGAGAGGGAGAAGGGGACATAAACATGCATAATGCTTTCTACCTGTGCAACTTTCTGGAAAAGAGGATAGGAGCTGGGGAAGGAGGCTTGAGAGTGGGGAATTGGGCTTGAGAATGGGTGATGGGTGGGGAGGAGAGTGGGCCCAAGGAGAGGTGTGGGGAATGGAAGGAGGATGGAGCAAGTTCATGAGTGGGCAAGTTCATGAGGCATGTGGCAGAGTAGGAGGGGTGTGATCAGAGGGATCAGAGTTGGAGGAAGGGTTTTCTGGGTGTGGAAGGTGGGGAGGGGTGGAGAGGGGAAGGAAGCCCCAGCCAGGCACCTGTATGAGGAGGGGAGAAAGTTGGGGTAGAAGGTGGTGAAGATAAGGAGGGGGAGGGAGTGGAGGAAGAAGAAAGCTTTTGAGGAGGTTTTTGGTGTAAGAGAAGAATTTGGTAAGAACAGGATTGACAGAGGGAGGGGCAGTTACAAAGATAAAAGAATGCCTGAACATAAGGATTTCAGGCCCCTTGCCACTGCACTGGACAAAGTTCTTTAAATCTCAGGGAATTTGAAAATTGAAAGTGCCATTTTCCAGCCATTGATTTTCATTGTCCAATTCATACTGTGGCCACACAGAGGTCAAATAGAAAATGAGTTTTTAGGTCTGATGTCTCCTTTCAGGTACAGCATTTTAAGGTTGTGAAGGAGACAGCCTAGAGGTGTGGTTTTGGGGGAAGCCAAAATTGAATTCCCATTTTTAGTGGTGTGGGTGAGACTAAGTATTCTTAAAATGGGGAGATTCTGAATGAGGCAGTCATCCCCAAATCAGCCAGAAATCTCCAAGGAAAGACTAGAATACACTTGGAGCCAGATGTCTCCAGAGCCAAGGGATCTCTACCCACAAGGACCCAGACCTTCCACCCATTGTGGCCCCTGGGGTCAATGAGGGTCAATGACCTAGTGTTAGGATTTTTGTTTTTTGGTGGGTTGTCCTGGACAATGGAAAATGGAGAGAGAGAGAGCAGGATCCTCTAGCAGAGGAAGCCTTGACTCACCCAGCTATGATTTGGTGTCAAGTGTTTGATGTGTCAATACTGGCAGGGTGGAAATTCCTCACCAACCAGTCAGTCCCAGCAACCCCAGACCTGGATTTTTCAGCACCAAATGTTGGGGGGGAAAGGGGCTGCTCACTGGGATGCAAAGACTGATGATTGCAGGCAGGAAGTTTACTGAGAAATTCTTCCACAGAGAGGGTCTGAAGAATAGACTTCAGCACCCCCACTGACATGGTGGGGGTCTGAAGAGAGACTTCAACCCACCTGTGGAAGGTAGTGGATATGACTTTATATGGTACAACAATAGGTGGGGAAACGTTAGTCTGTGGGGAGGGAAGAGACTGAGTATATCCTGGGACCAATAAGGGTTTGTAAAAGTGAATTCTTCCCATGAATGCCTTGGGGGTAGTGGGCTAGGAGGTGGGGTATTCTTGGAATGTGGGAGGGGTTGGTGGGGTCTGCGAAGGGGTGAAGGTCTTTATTTGCTCCACCCCCACTGTGGTATGGATCTTTTGTTCATTGAGGAGAGATGAGCTGTCTCTGAGAGCACAAAAACATAGGCAGGTTTTATGACTTATTAATCATTGCAAACCTCTTAAGGGGGAACCTCTAACATGATGGAAATTGAACAACGAGGGGTGATTCTTCCCAACATTCACCTTCCAGATGCTGCAAGTGAGCATCAGAAGGGGAAGAGGGCAATGGGAGTGGAGACGTAACATTCAAGGTGCTGTTTCAGAATCAGCATGGCAGGGTGTCTCAGGGTCAGAGATTTCCTAGGCACAGAACTTATAGCAACAGGATTTTACATTTTCTATGGCTAGCAGAGACCAGACACAATTTTGCAAGGTATGCAAAACAGATGAGCTCTAAATGGATAAGAAACACTTTTTGGGCTATTTTTTTTTTTATTTAACAATTTAGACTTGTAAATATTTGAGTTTTGCATTGGGGTGGGATTTTTTGGAGGCTAATGTGCTCCAGGCTGTTCTGAACAACAGACAGTAACAGAGGGGCTTTGGCTTATTTATGTAACAATTACACACATCCATCATGACCTTTATATCTCTGCTCACAATCTCTTCCTTTGGAATAACACATGAAGTACCTGTGAGCTCTTCATCCAAAACACAAACTAGATTCTTGACATTGTTTAATTATCAGCAACTTCTAATACAAAGGCATAAGATATCCAATCCCTGTGTTTAATTTCTCTCATTTCTGTCCCATTCACATTCTGATTTTTCTTTTCCATGCTTCATCCCACTTTTTTCTCTCTTTGAAACTTTCCCAGTCATAATCTCAAACGTTTCTGTGCTTGCATTAATTTCCCCTTTGACTAAAAGAAATTAAGTTGGAGAACTGGAATTTAAATTGCAGTTCCCAGTGCTTCTCTTAGCATAACTAGAAATCACTTAAGGAGTTCATTACAATGTACATTCAGGCAGACCACCTCCCAACAATTCTGATTCAGTGTGCCTGTGTTGCTCTAATGTAGTTTGCATTTCTAAAGGCTTCTTTGAGTAGCACTAGTAGAAAATATATATAGGCCAGATATTTCTGTATTCTGCAATTATTGTTCAAATATATTCTACTAAATTTAACATTTTTCCTTTGAATTAATTTCCTTGTGTCTATGATGCACAAACATATATTTTGTGTTTAATTATGACTCTCTTTTTTCCTTTCAAATAAACCAATTTGCTTTTGCCAGAATTATTGTGGGTACTTTTTAAAAAAGGCACCTACTACTTGGGCTGCAATGAACTTCTTTTGATTGAAAATCATAATTCCTTCAATCTAAGGAGTCAGTCATTGTAAGATGTGTCATTATTTTATATATCCATAAAAAAGCAAAATGCTGTTTAATAAACTATGCCAGTATAGTAAGAAATAACTGATTTTAAGACCACCATATATACATATTTCAGAGATATTAAAATGAGAAAAAAGATTCATCTTAGAATTGGTTAAGATAAATCTTTGTCCACTTTTATTTCAAGTCTAAGTTTATGTTATTTTCAGGAGGTAACTAGCATAGAACTTACAGCTGTAATTAAATTTTTTAGTCTATCAATATGATTATATTTGTCTTTTTCCAAGGTAGTTCAATACATTGAATTGATTTTATATGTTGGAAAATCATCTTTCCCAATCCTTTAATTTCAGGTACCATTTTCCATAAATACTTTTAGTTTCATGCCTCACCTTTTTTATCTCTCCATAGGGATTGAGTGAATTAACTGGTTGTAAATTTGAGAATAGATCTGGCTATGAAAAGTTCAGTGTCTCCCCTGCCACCCTCTTCTCATAACTCAGCTGCCAATTTAGTGCCCACTTTCTAGAGTGCTTGCCTCTCATGCTCTGCATTCCATAGGCACACCAGCATCATTTAGGGAGGTCTGATGTTACACAGCTCTGCCCATGGTTGAATGGGTAAATGCAATTTTTAAATTCATTGTTAAGAAATCCACTTTTGTTGTAAACATAAGGCCCATCTTTGAATATACTTTTCAGTGTATGTGTGATTTTTCTGTATCCTAACTTTCCAATCCTTAAATTCGAAACAACCAAGCTAAATTCTGAGTTGCTTCTTCCATTACTTAATTTTATATATTCATGTTTATACTTTATAAAATATAACCATGATCGAGGCAATCTTTGAATTATTTTGTCCTCTGAATGCTTTATTGCTAAGATGCAGCCATACTTTTGAACACTGTTGTAGTTTTACTCTTGTGAAATAGTCCATTCTGTGAAATACCATAGTTAATTTCATCCACTATCATATTAAAGGACCTTGGTTCCTCCCTCCCAACTAGGTTTTTGTTCTGGGAACAGTAAAGATTTGGACATTCACTTGCATGTTTCCTGGAATTTGCATGAATGATTTTCTCTTGGTTGTACACTTTGGAATGGAATGGCTGGGTTTTGAGATATTTGAAATGCAACCTTATAAAATAACAAACTTTTTTGGAGTCTTAACAATTTACATTCCCATTGGCAATATATATATATATAAACCCTAAAGATACACATTATCCAAAACTTGGCACTGGTATATATTTTAACTACTGTACATTGAGTAGGTAAAAAATAGTATCTAGGGGGCGGATGTGGCTCAAATGGTTGGGTGTCCATCTGCCATATGGAGGGACCTGGGTTTGATCCCCAGGACCTCCCGGTAAAATTAAAAAAAAAAAAAAAATATATATATATATATAGAAGGTACATGGGCTGCCAGGCTCTGTGTGATGGTGAGCTGCCAGGCCCCGGGAGCCATGCAGCAAGATGATGACATAAAAGGAGAGAGACAAGATGAGATGCTCTGAAACCTCTGAAAACCAGGAACCAAGGTGGTGCAGATGGCTAGAACACCTCTCTCCTACATCAGAAGGTCTTCAGGATCGAATCCTGGTGAAGACTGGAGGAGGAGGATGAGAAGAGATGAAACAGACACAGAGAATTGCCCA